>JAAAKL020017866.1:0-10450 GCA_010016065.2 Carybdea cf. marsupialis auct. non (Linnaeus, 1758)
GGGGGACCACAGTTCCTGTATTTTGAAACAACTTCTATTACGTAAGAGAGAACTAATTGTCAAATACAACTGTAATCGTATACAGAGTCAATAAATAATCAATTAGCAGAAGTCGATCAATTATCGGACGCTGACTTTGACACAAATTTTTCCTCGAGAGGGCAATGACCCTACAACCCTGACAATTGGAGGCAATGTCCTAGTGCCCCCTCCCTACAGCCGCGGGCCTACTTACACCTACTAGCATTGTAAATCTATAAAATTATGTACATTTTCTGTTACGTGAAAATGAAGTGAACACCCAGAATTTTCAGGCACGAGCCGCCACTGGAAGTTGGGTGCAAGGGATTTCCTGGATCTACTCTGAGGAAATGGCCTCAAGCGCTATGGTGGCGAGGTTCAAACTTGGGAGTATGGTGTCGGTGTGCTTGTTCTGCTGCTGGAGTTTGTTCAGCCTGGATAGGGAGAAAGTTGTGTCTGGTGCGAAATTCTGTCCGTAGCTATGTTGGGTGCGAGTTAAGGCCTGTCCCTTTTCATTGCTGTAGGAGTGAATTTTCTTGGCTAGTTTTGCTTTTGTGTTTCTTTGTGTTTTTTGTTGTTGTTTTTTTCTTCCTTCAACGCCAGTAGGAGTACTGAATAAGGTTACCTTGATGGAGTATGGGCCAGCCAGATGGAGATGTACACTACTTAAATGGCCGAAACATCAGTGAAGTCTGATCTGAAGCTGATGACCTACTGGTGTTGGCTGCTTAACATCACTGCAGTTCATATATCTGGTCATCTCACTATGAAAAAAACCCGTTCAGCAGCTTTTGTAACCGAGTTGTATACGAACGTAATATACCGTCTCTCCCTCTCCCCTCCCGCCAAACAGTACCTTTGTGTACCTCCAGCACTTCGAATAATATAATCATACTGCTTCAGATCGGTATGGGTAACGTGTAAATCAGAATAACACATGAAGCCCTAGCGTTTGTAATTATTGAAAGTAAATAAGCTATACGATCAGAAATTCGCATCTACTACGTATGCTAACCTCTATAAGCCCATTAGCTTACACAGGCCCTAAATTTTTCAAAGGCCAAAAAGGCATGGCCCAGGTTACCAATAGCCGTCTTAAGTAAACCAAACCGTAACTGGTGGAAAACACCTTAGTATCATTCGTATGTAAAAACAATTACATTTCATATTCAATATCGTCTTAATTACTTCTTTTTATGTATTCAATGAAAGAACATAGATCATATTTAATTGTAAACTTGTGCTTTTTTTTGATGGAATTAGTAAGTACTCATTTATAATCTGCACCAAAGTGTTCCAAAAAATTTTTAGGGGGTGGAGAGCAAGGGTGTTAAAAGCGGTTACATTAATTTCGGTTCATGGTATCAACGCCAGTAGTCCAACGTTGTTAAAATAATACACTTTTACTTATTTTTGCTGGGCCATATTATCAATGGTCCAAAATTCCTGAAAAAGAACGTTTTTACTGACGTGAATGGGTTTACTGCAACCACAACTCGCTAATGTTTGTGTAGGATGGTTTATACCGTCCCTTGTCATCAGTCTTGGCAAGGACGATGAACGTATGAAGACGAGATGTCGGATAGGAAGGATCTTACATTGCATAGCAAGTGAAAGCACCATGGAGGGATTGAGAAATTTTCTCCAGTTTGTAATCAGCTGATTTGTTGTGCACTTCATATGACATGGTGTTTGGTAAGAAATTAAGTAGTCAATGACTCATGATGAAGCTAGACAATTGAATAACTCCAGATCCCCTCTTCCTCCTTTCTCTCTTGCCACAAATGCCCTGGTGTCTTGTTTAGAAAGCAACTTACCTACAATTTCATTTTGCATAAAAAGACACGTTTGTCAGTACCCTTGCCATGGATGATTATGAATACTAGAAGAGTGCGCAAATCCAGTACTACTGCAGCTCTGTATCCCCCTCCCCCGAAATAACGGAAAATATCTATACTATATATGTACTAGTAGCTAGAACGAAACAAAATAGGATATAAACAATCTATTGAAATGAAATAAAGATCTCTCTCTTACTTTGAATTCGTAATATACAGTTTTATATATACTCGTACTGCGTATTAAAAATACATAGTAGTGACACTAAAAGCTATTCATATTCTAAATTACTTGCATTATAAGTTTCATTTCGTCAGGGTAATGTTTCCAGTGATTTAGGAAGCGGTGGGTGGTTACAAAACTGCAGTGGCGCAGTAGAGGCCTACCTAATATCCAAACAACGTACCAGTTCCAACGTTTGATTTCATACGCTTGTATTAATGTCTACGTTGACAATGAGCCTGGAGCCGGAATTGTACTCTTGAATACAACATTATGGGCCAAACATGGGCGCAAGACAATAACAATTTCATAAAAGTAACAACGACGCAGGAGAAAGCGCTGTTTTCTGAATTCAACAAAGTCAAATTTACCTGTGAGATGATTTACTGTGGACTTCCCTCTTTTGTTTATGCAACTAAATGCAGCGCACGAATCAGGCATCTTACTTCAAGATGTTAATAAAGCCAGATACAACCACTATTTAAGTATGTACTTCTCCATTTTGTTACAAAAACAAAGCTTGCACTCTCTATCGGGCTTCCAGCTGTAAGTCGGACTGCAAACCGTGGTCGCCTTTCGCGCGCTTTTCAATTCACTACGTAGCACGTGACCTATCCTCTCGTCTAGCTTCAAAAGTCTTTGGTTTTAACCAACCGAGAAAGAGTTTTAACTCAGTCCATGAGAAGGAAATTAGGGAGTAGGAAACTGTAAAAGCCGTTCGTTTGATATCCCCAAGCTAGTCTTGACAAGTAACAATGCTTTTCAATAGGCGAGTAGGCCTATTATATATACGGTCCCCCTAAGAATATGTCGACAAATGACCATCATCATCCTATCCCACTTTCCATTTCACACTGTCATAACCATTTTTCTTTTCATAATGTTATCAAAAGGCATGATTTTCGAAGTTGGACAATCTTTTGGTGCTAGATATAAATGATTTCCAAATATTGTAGAAACGTTTACAGAGTGGATAACACGTAGCAGTCGAGCTTTCTTGAAACAGCAATTTTGCAAACTGTAATGGCACTTGCCTTTCCATAGTAACAAAAAGCAAACGACTGCATTTTCTTGCAAATGAAGAGCTCAGCAAGATTTTTCCGATGTACGCTATAGGAAGAATTTAGGTGGTCGAACAACTATTGCGACACGAAACGCAGCTTCAGAGATTATGAAACAGATGTGTTTCATAATATCTGGCAGCATGGAATACAACAGCTCAAGCACATCGTTGTTTATACACGAATCACTCGCATGGCGAGGGACTTGGGGCGACTCAAGACAACAGGAACTGTACTCTTTACACAACGATGGACGACGGCAATACGTGCTAAGTAGCGGCAATATCAAAGAAGCTGGACATCCAAGATGTCGCCTTATCAAACGCTTAACTCCCGAAAGAGACCGGGAAGCTTTGAGAAGAAGCAAGATCGAGAACTCCTGAAAAACACCGGGCGCCCCTTAATCGAACGCAGGAGTGAAACCATCGAAAATTTCTCCAGCCATATAACACCGGCTATGCCTTCTTCGCAGATACCACCTTACGGTCAAGGATCCTGTCCAACTAGCAGGAAGCAGGAACATCGTATATATCTCAGAAAACATAAAAATTGAAGAACTGCGCAGTACCTTACATCGCTGAATTTGAACGTTACCTTGACGAGAGAGGAAAGAAACATAAGAATTCCGTTTCAAAATAAGTTACTATGTGTGCTTAGTTTGACCACTCTTGCCTATTTATGGTTTCACCCTCAATCAGCAACTTACCTTTCTTCGAGAGTGCTTTTGCTATCATGGCCATGAACTCTTGTACGCCTGTAATAGTAATAGTATCGTATGACAAGTATACCACTACTTAATGAACAAGCGATCTTTCAATTTCCTCAAACTTTGGAGCCATAGTAAACATTAATATTCTTAAAATTCTTCTACAGTAGGAGATTCCTTCATCCTATTAGGCAACGTGCTCCAAATTTTTTGCTTCATAAATCTTATGCTTTCGGTACCATATCTTGATGTTCTGGTCCTTAAAATAAGATTACTAGGAGAATTCTTTAATTTTGATGCTTGTTATAAAAGGGCCATAAAGTTTATTTGTGGTTGTAAGTTTCTATCATTAACTATTAAATTTTTTGGTAAGATGATACTTTATTCTTTATGAGGAGAAGGTGGATGTGGTGTCTTTTAGCAATACCGTAAGAACTACTTCATATACCTGATATATTTGTTGCTTGCTTTTCTGTCATGCCACATCCACACTAGTGGCCAGTTATTCAGTAGTGTCGCATCAGTTATGTATATGTATACAAAGATAATGCTACTGCTGCAAAATCGTATTAAAGAGGTCCTTGGATTAAGATAGCAAATCTCAACTGGAAAGAGTTCCCCGAGTTAGTTCTAAAACTGACCTGGGTCCAATGTTATAGAACTTCCTAAACGTACTCGATAAATGAAGGTGGATGGAATCTTCCGTCGATATTGAAGTATGAATGTTCCATTATTCTATAAGGTAAGTGATCTAGTCGGTGAGTGTGGCAAGGCCAGGCCATTTAAACAGAGGGACAATCCATCCGACGGGCTTCTTGGGTTTCAGTCTCCCATATCTCCCTCACATGGACCGGGTAGGCCCGTGGCTATGGTGAAAAAAAGTTGTAAAAGCTTCCCAGCTCTACGATTGAACTAAGGTCGGTAGTTTTCAAACCAAGCTTTTAAGACGATACGGCCACGCACTCCACTCCACAAGTTACTCCTGTAAACAACAGCTCGTATACTTGATGGCAAAGATTATTGTTGGAGCAAATCACGAGTAAAGGTACTGCAAGAATTCGAGACAATAAACAATTTTTCAAATAGAAAATGTCTAATTTATTCCTCACGCACAATACGCAACAAACTTCAATGTAGAAATACTATAATAAGTAATTATGTTAGATGGCCTCGTTTTGACACAAAATAAGCTGGAAAGAAAACTACGAATTTTCTGATCAGCCTTCAAATTGTATAAAAGTATATTCCTAAGAATTCTTTAATACAATAACAAGTGAATACAGTAAATTGTTTCTGGTTTCCAATGGATAGAACAAGATGAGTTATTCAAAGATCTGGTCTTGATTTTAACAAATATTCAAAGTTTAATATTAACAATCGTACTACGGTGTTTCTACTGCCACACATAAGAAGACTTCAAAGGCAAGCTCCGAAGTTATAAAACCAACAGCCCTAGATATGGTTTCACCAAATTCTATCTTTCATTCTTCGTTTTCTTACTTTGACACAAATTCTTGTCGCCTAGCTCACTTTGACTTGGCCTGTTCCTTGCAACTGAGCTATGACTCTTGGAAATGTACATTCCTTTAGTTGTACAGGTTTGAAAGTATCATTGTAGTTTGTCAAGCCATCAAACTCGCCATTGTTTGTGTGTAAATTATACGATGGCTTGTGCGGAGTACTTGGCTTCGCACCCATAATTTGTTTATAATCTTGTTGTGTAACTGATCCATCTTTGTGAAATTTTCTTGTTGGAGGCAAGTACGTATTTGACTCGTGAAAATCACCGTAACGGGAAACTTGTATATTTTTATACTTAGGAAATTGGTTCTGGTAAGATGTTTCTGCCTCAAACTTGACCCTCTTACTACTGATTTGTGGTGCTGGTTTGGAGAGTCCGACACGAGGCGTATCATATTGCAAAAAGTCACTATGTGTCATTGACTTTGCGTCAAACTTTACGGCCGGTGGGACATAATGCTCTTGGGGTCCTTTGGCACGTTCCGGCTGAACGGTGGCCGGATCCCAGGAAACTTTATGTTCCGTTCGATTGGTAGTTTCAAATGAGAAGTCCTGGTTCTGTCCTAAACAAATAGTTTCCGGGTACGGAGCAATCGGTTTTGCTGGTGTTGGCATTTTCCCACCATAACCCTTAAAATCATCATGTGATTGCGTTATGCCACTGAATTTTGGTCTTGGCTTTAAAACTGCCGGTGGCCGGACAATCTTGGCTCTTGCTGATGGATCCACGGCTTGAAATTCTTGACGATGGGTTGTGTGAAGAGAATGTGTATCATCATCGCCGAGTTGTATGGTGCTAATCGGAGGTTCAATCTTTACACTTTTAGCTCCTTTTAACTCTGAGTGAATGGCTTGTGAATGAGACTTCATGTCATCAGTATTGCCACGCCCGGGATACAGAATCGAGTAAGTAAAAGAAGGAAGCTCGCTAAATCCAGGATTTGGATCCGGTAATTTTGCACTAAATACTTGACCGTAGGTACTTTGGCCATGAAACACTCCTCCAGTATGGCCAGCTGACTTGGTACCCTTTTTAATACTAACAGGTTTTACTTCATGTGGAGGGAACTCCACTCTGTACACGCTCTTCCCTTCTATGTTTCCTGACATGGATTTTAACTCGCTCTTTAGCTGGAAAGAGAACACAAGTGCATAAGTGATGTGTCCTAGCATACCTATCAATTAAAATTGATTTTTAAAGAAAGCTTCAAAAACCTGTTGTCAAATAATGTTTACCTTTAGCCCTTAAATTGTGATGAGATTATCTCAAAATCAGAAAGATTGAAATGTAAACGAGGTCCAATATGATTTCTTAACTCTTATGCTTCATGTAAAAGCGAAGTGGCTCCTGGTTTTAAGATCTCTACTTGTAGTTCTTAACGTTTCACGAATGAGGTGACTGCAAGGTGTCCTGGCTTACTCAAACCTTTATCCAGTTAGTTATTACTGTACATGGACAGCCAACGACAACAAGAACAATATCCCTAGATCATGACTCTTGCTAAACTAAGAACAGGACATAAAAATTGCTGGACATAGCAACACAATTTTTCACTACAGCAACATATCTGTCGGACACTTGTCAGAGTAAAATGCGTCAGAAGTAAGTCGAATTAGCGGGATGAATGTTGATATTTAGAAACTGGAGTACAGAATTGAAGTAGAGGTTTCACCAATTAGAAATTGAACCTTTTGCCGGTTTGTAATCAGGACAAAAATACAGTGTCAATAGCCCACTTTGATCTCTAAATGGAGACAAGACTGACACAAATGATAACACTATATTTTGGCTATTTAATTGTCAAAAGGCATTCTGAAGAGTGTCAAAATTATTCTTTGAATATAGAAGTGCCTTCAAAAATGGCTTATAACGAGAGTGGAATGTATATGAATGTAGAAGCTTGTAAAATATAAGAGTATTTAATGCAATATAGGAGTAGTTAATGATAGAAGGGAATACTTCGTACAAATATCGAAAAACTATGTATATTGTATATCAACGTAGTTTCTATTGTTGTGAGGCCCACAAAAGTCATCTACAATATTCCTTAATGCCTTTTGTACTTTGTGACTAACAGAATTCCATGTTTTCAAACAGGAGTTAGAAACTCCAGACAATATGCAAAAAACTTGGCTTGGGTAAGAAATCGGAGGTAGGGAGAGGTGTCGTTTCTTTATGACTGCGGATACTGCGAACTGCGAACCTGCGCAATTCGACTTTCTCTTATCTCAATAATTCAAACTTTGCAATATCCCAGTTCATCAAAATAGATTTTGTCCCGCAGTTATGAAGCAAAAAACACGCTAGTAATCCGGGTAGCAGATATTCAGATGTTTACCGATGAAATATCCCGTAACCATCATCTACTTTCGCTTTGCACAAGAGCAATAACATTTATAAATAAATAATAAATGGATAATAAATAAATAAAATATCTTTGCACAAGAGTAAGATGTTGACCACTTTTACCAAATGCAAACTAACAGAAAATTGACAAAAATGAAGTGAAAATTCCTCAAAGAACTCGTGCCAAGAATAACACAAAAGGCCATACAAAAGGAGTACACAAGTACTTAACTCGAACATATACGTGCTGTCTACGAACTTAGGAAAAACTGTTCTCAGGATAATATGAGGCTAAAATGGACAACAAATGATACTTATTCTGAGAGGCTGACCCAATAAAACTTTTGCTCATAAAATATGAGTGCATCAGGTTTCCTGTGATCACAGAGGTATTTTCTAAACAATACAGAGTAGGGCCTACGGGCACAAAACAATGTAAGTAAACTTCCATACTTGAATGAAAAAACTGTCGTGTTCTGACGGACTATTTTAAAGATCCAAAAATTGTACCTTATACGGTTCCGGCTTCGTTACTTGGCCATTTGACTTAAATTCTACTCTGTTGATTGTGCGAAAATCCATCGGAGGTGGATTTGGATTGCGTGGTCTGCACGGTGGCCGGTAGGCTGTGGCTGGCTGGGCACCAACATGCCTACTATACGTGTTTGTGTAATCCGTCGCAAGGTCACCTGGACTGCCCCTTTGCGCAGGCACTGGAAGACTGGACCAGTTCTTGGTGCATCCCGGATGCTTGTGAGGACGACTGGATTGAGAGTCAGAAAACAATGCTTATGAACAAGGGATTGCTACAGACAAAACCTCTACAAATGCTAAAGTATAAGTTTATGACTACGGTTTTGATAAAGATACAAAACATTAGATAGGAAATATAATAGGTGAACGTGATAAGAATTTCAATGGATGTGGGTATACAGGAAGTAAAACTTTAGGAAATTTCTGAACGAAATATTCTTGAAAGTAAAGAGCGTTGGAAAGGGGTCCTGGTAGAAAAGAGAGGGTGTAAGAGATAATGTGTAACGACTACTAAGGCTGATATTCTTACAATAATGGGAAAAAGTGACCCGTTGCAAATATGTCATATATATATATATATGTTCTCAAAGCAACAGCGTTAAAAAGGTGGTTAGTTGGGAGCGCTTTCTTACTGTTATAAACTGCGTGTGGTGTCACAGCACCAAAACACTTTGTTTACAACAGTAAGAAAGCGCTCCCAACTAACCAAAAAGACCGTGTGCCTTCCACAAATAACAGCATTGTAGTTTACTCATTTTCTTGCCAGTGCGAAGCTGGCTATGTCGGCCGCACAACTTTGAGGTTAGTTGACAGAATTAAACAGCATGTTCCATCCTGTATTCGCCAAGCGTCAGCTCCTACAAGAAAACAACCACCTCGGGTTTCAAAAACTAAAAACACCACTAGCAATGTGACTCTGCCATAGGGCAGCACTTGCTTGAAAACCCAGACTGTACCAAAATGTATACGGATGATCGCTTCCGCATAATTGGAAAAACTAGATTTGCTTTTCACTTGGCCGTTTTAGAATCCATTCAAATCAAAGCAAGAAAACCGTTGCTTTGTAGACAAAAAGAATTTTTGTCTTCTCATTGGGCCTTTCGTTTAACCATTCAGCTTCAAGGACACTGATTTTTCAAAACAACACCGATCTGGTAGTCAGAAGTCTGATTGGTTCCTTTGTAAAACACAGTTGGGTACTCTCGTTGATTCCCTTTTCGGGTATGTTTTCTGACGAATTGTACTCTGAGGAATGACAGACGAAGAAAGCTTTTAAGTACAAAATGAATTATCTATTTCGTGTAGTTTTATTATTCTGTACCATCAACAAACTTTTCGCACTTGATTAAAGTGGATCGGATAGATCTGCTGGTCCACATTCTACGAAGTTGTTTATACATATGAACCATAGGTCGATCTACCAAAAACTAAGCTCATTTTGCCGTTTACAGCCTATTTGAATACTTTGTGTCCCTTGTGCATGCAACATTTGTGTAGCATTTGTAACGAGGTTAATCAGAAACGCAATATTTCCTTTCCTTCTCCTATGATTGCTTTACCTTGTGGACTCTTTCAATCTGGTCCCGAGCAGAAATGAAATCATTGTGCAATTTGTAGTGAGAAAGTAGCTGACTTTGACAGTCGATATCTCCAACATTACGCAGAAATATATTGTTCAGCTAAAAGAAACTACCGTTAATTGGGTGTTGATAGAAACTTTGAAAATTTCGTTGCTTATTTAATTTAAGGGACATTTCGTACTTCGATGAAGTGCTTCGAATCCACGGTATGTGAAGCTAAACGGGAGATTTGCTCCGTCGGAAAAATGGTGTGCAATTACTATGAGTAAAAGTAGTATTGATGCTCTTGATGTAGTAAATCAGGAGGATACCCTTGAGGGTTCTCGAGTCACGAAGAAACTTTCTGAGGAGAATAGGTGGCTAGAACACTATACAACATAAGTTGAACAGTGTATCTCTTTTGCTTCACAGGACTTAGTAAGGCACCTCACGTGTGTATGTTATATATATATTCATCCGATCCATTCATAGTAGCATACGTTGTCCAAAGTATAGTTTTAGTTTTCGAGGGCAATAGCTACGTATGTTGAAAAAATGAAGATATTATACTATTTTATGATTGCAAATGGTAAAGAATGTGATTAAAGGCTCTTTTCCTATGTCAAAAGTTTTAGTTTTC
>JAAAKL020017867.1:0-10450 GCA_010016065.2 Carybdea cf. marsupialis auct. non (Linnaeus, 1758)
GGTTTACTTGCTCAAAATGTTTTCACAGTTTATTTGCTAAAAATGTTTCCACGGTTTACTTGCTAAAAGTGTTTTCACGGTTTATTTGCTAAAAATATTTTCACGGTTTACTTGCTCAAAATGTTTTCACAGTTTACTTGCCCAAAATATTTTCACTGTTTACTTACTACAAATGTTTTCAAGGTATACTTGCTCAAAATGTTTTCACGGTTTACTTGCTCGAAATGTTTTCACGGTTTACTTGCTCAAAATGTTTTCACAGTTTATTTGCTAAAAATGTTTCCACGGTTTACTTGCTAAAAGTGTTTTCAAGGTATACTTGCTCAAAATGTTTTCACGTTTTTTTTTGCTAGAAATGTTTTCACTGTTTACTTACTACAAATGTTTTCACAGTTTACTTGCTCAAAATGTTTTCACGGTCTACTCACTAAAAATGTTTTCACGGTACGTTGTAACGTAGAAACAATAGTAAACAGTATCTTTGTGCTTTCAGCGTTTCCCCTTGCATTCCTCTTACTAACATCCTTCTTGGGAATTTGGTAAGCCTACGATTTTTGAAAAATGTCCTCAACATGAGTCCCATTTACGATAATCTACCATTATTAAGTCGTTGTAAGTTGTTCTCGCTTTTTAAGTATGACCTCAACTCAGTGTCTGGTCAGGATGATGCAGTCGAGTATCATTCAGTTTATCAGCAAATAATAAGACTACTCTTGTATGTAATTTTATCAGACTACTTACATATGTTGATCGTAATTGAAAAAGTAAACAAGAAAAGTGAATACTCCATTACCTCGAATACGAGGTCTCCCATAATAACGTAAGTTTAGAAGATTTCAGCGCATTGCAGTAGTCACGTCTATATATATATATGGTTTCGAATGAAAGGTAGTGAATAAAAGATATCAAAAATACGGCAGCTCAATCAAGATCTTTTCCTTTTCATCGCGATGAAGGAAACACCACACCCTCTGGGTATCATAGACAATATTTATGCCTAGGTGCATGTTGTTTGATTAACAGTGACTCACACTTTGAATGATATACACATTATGTCATAAATGAACTTGTTCCCGGTCCATGTTTTAACACAGATGTGTCAGTAATGGTGGGGGGTTGATATCGAGAACACAAAATAGAAAACGTGGGTAAGAAGAAAAAGTAGATGAAGAATAAGAAGTAAAAGGAGAGGAGGAGGAAGCAGCAGGAGAAGCAAGATTGTAAGAATAAGAAGACAAAGGTAGTTCGCCGTAGTTAGGGGCAACACATTTCATTCTGTTTCGCTAGCTACCCTATTTGTGGTAGTAGTGGGCACTCCTCCAATCCCTAGCATAATTGTTGATGCTTCGTCTCAGCATATCTGGTGCTTATTTGAATGACTCAGCAAGGATGAAAGTATACTTGAACCTTTGCTCTACTACCTCGCATTGAAATCGAGTCAGTGAATTCGTAGTGCATATCGAGTAATAATTGACTACCATCTCCAAATCACAAAATCACCAAGATATTCATAATAAAACAGCGCCTTTCGGTTTTCCTCACATTTGGAATAGACTGCAAAATGCTGTTTGTGTTAGTAAAAATGGGTTCATTATCTTCTCGCACATATTTAGGTCGTAAGTGCCATTGCTATACTACGGAATTAAAGCGCATATGAAAGAAGAATATGTCAGTAAGGAAACAGAAAATGTATTTATCGTCGCACGTTCTTTCAAAAATATTCACAATTTCATACATAGATTCATATCATACCTCTTGACCTTGGAAAACTTGTAAACTCTGCACAACAATTAAAAATGCAGCTACCTCTCTTTAAATAGCCGTGACAATATAGCATAAATTGCTCTCTACTAGCAAATCGACTGCAGTGAAAATAGCTATCTGAAACGTAACTAAGACTTATCAAAGTAAGAGAAGAATCACTATAATTGACAAAGTAAAGCTAACTTGGTGTTAACAAAGGGTATGTCTTTGGTACGTAACTGTTCCTATTAGTAATAATATGGTGGTCGTTGGTACTGGCTCAGGTAAACAATTTGCATGTAAAGACAGCTGCGAGCTTCAAGGTAAGGATTCAGAAGTTGCAAGGTATTGCCTCACTACTGCGAGTAAAATCATTTTCGATGCCATTAAGCACGCTAAGCATGCAAGTTTCATGCCATTTATTTTCTTGTTTATTTCCAGGAAACTTTGAAACTTTTAAATAATAGATTCTAATAGACATGTGAAAGGTTGCAGGCTGGAGGAAAGCTAAATGTACCTTTGTTTCTGTCATTAGGAATGGCTTGTCTTCAGGTATTATTAAAATGCCTAAACTCATGGCTTAGGATGCTTTAAGATGACAGGGTGGCTTAAAAAAGTGGAAATCGACGTAAATAAGTTTTTGCGAGAGTGACACAACATCATTTTCCTCAGACCTCTACCCTGTAGATGTGGAATATCTTGCATTGCACTTTTAAAGGAAATGGTATGGTGTAAAGCATTCGGCAAGTACTTAGATAGTCTTAAGTGTCTTACCACTACTTTGGCCGAAATTCCCGTCAATCTTGTTTGACCCTTCTAAACCCTAGCTTCTTCTTGTCACATCACTGTCCAATGCCTTGTAGTCTTACTTTCGTTTCATCAAATGTCAGAAAGCCTTTTCCCAGACCAGAATATTATGCTATAGACTTTTAGTGTGCTATACGGCCACAGGTCGCCTTTAAGCGTACCCTCCAGCAGACCTGTTGAGTGGGGGAGCAGGTACCACAGGTTTAGTGGAGCCACAACTGGTGGCAATAACTCTACAAAAACGCATAATGATTTTATATGATAAAGTCGACAAGGCAGGTAAACAGATTGGCGATAAATACTTAAACAATCAACGCTTTCGAAGTTGTTGCCTTCATAAAACAAACACTTATTTTGGGATGGCCTAGCTTCGGTCTCTGCAATGACAAGAAGTTGTTGTTAAGGGGCCCATGGTTTTTACGTAGCGGACGATAATAAGAAATACCTTTGAAGATGCATGGCATATTAAAACTGATTATGAAGGAGTAGAGTTGTTAAAAATGGGAAAGGGTGGCGATGGAATCATATAGCACGAAGTGAGGTGGATTATGGTAGTTGCCATTTGTGAGCTGCTTTTCTCGCTACGTGGATGCTTCTGTCTATTGAAAAATGCTTATCGCCCCATACCAGCAATAATCACATGTCTTTTTGGATCTCCGATAAGCAAGGCCCTCGAGAGTATGAAATTGGGCAAAGTGTGATAGGCTAAGTAATAAAGGCAATACGGTATTAAATACGTGGTCGGTGGGATATGACAGACAAGAAAAGCACAACTGAAGTAATGCGTACACGATTGTACACCAAACCGGATTATATGAAAGACTCTTCAGTGGCCAGAAAAACAATTCGTTACCTAGAACTCAAGTACATGATCAACTATACTCGCTTACCAACTCAAACTTATGATTCATTTTTAGCAGACTTTGTTGTATTTTAGGAGTAATGGATTTGATGAAGTATTGTTGAAACTTACTTGACCAAAATACAGAGTTTTAGCGCTACTAAGATCGTCGGTAGCTTAAAAAAACTGGATAAACAAAACAAAATGTGATCCTATCTGCCTCAGTAGGATGTGATTAACAACAACATTTCATGCAAAGGAGACACAATATTTCTTCTTTCAAGAAATTCATATATTGTATTTAACCGAAAGAGGTTAATGCGTGTGAAACGGGCATTTGCTAACGGATTTTCGATATCAGATTTGATTCTTAACATTCAAAATCTTTGCTACTGTTTAAAACAAGCAGACAAAACATGATTTTCGGTTTGACATGTCACTTTAACATATGATTTTAGTTTATCTTGCAAATTCATTTCGACGTGACTGTTAAAATTAGCAGAGAAACAAGGCTCTTAGAGGTAGTGGCATTAATGATGTAAGCTCTTGCTGCCTAGCAATCATTGACATAGTAACTTAGGAATGTTAGCTCGCATACGTATCATGCTTAAGGGGATTGTTTCCTCTTGGTGACAATTTATTTTACTTTGCAGATGACTAAACAGATTTGGTTAAAATTCAAAGGCAGAGGGGACAAAACTGGACTTAAGATTACATGAAAGTCGGAACTATGATGACTGATTTTACCTAACCTGAAGTTCGCAGCTACTATTGTTGAGGGTAACATTACTAAGGCTTGCTATTTGATAGAATTAATTGGAAAACACTTAATTTAACAATGTTCAGAGATACCACAAGGGTGTAACTCGCCCGGTTACAACATATTACAGTATGCCAGAGAAACTGGTTGTTAATTAGAAATAATACTATTAAAGCGTCCAATTATTGAGTAAAACATCGTTGAGTTAAGCGATGTAGCTTAAAGCAGTCTTACATTGCGTATAAATTAGCTATGAGCATTTATCAACTCCATACAAGGATCAGTAGTTAGTAAATTCTCCCCAACTGGAGATAAATGCATCAAAAATGTAACAGAAATCTCATAAGAACATATTCTAAAATTGTAAGCTGATTGCATGTCTAATGTGTGTGTTGTTTGTTGACGAATAACACGATGTGAATGGAGTTGCTAATCTAACAAACCTTAAATGTATAATGATATTAACATTTCTTTTAACGTGGAGTAATGAACCGTAGTACTAAGAGACGGTCTCCTATTTGCATTAATGATAATCAACTAGATTCATTCAATAAAGGCCTGGTCTTTAACGTAAATTGCCGATTAAGTGCCGTGGGCGCTGATTTAAAAACAGATTTGGGGGGGGGGGGGATAGGCGCTTGTTAAGAAAGGAAATACCAGAGATATTCCTTCCAACACTCTGTAGCTTTCTGTCAAATAGATAAAACAGTAATCGTCCTAGGCAATCAATCGATTAATCAATCAATCAATCTATCAATATATCGTTATCGTTATCGTTATCTAAAAGTATAAATAATCTTGACATTTTTTTGGACGACATGTATCAGGTTTTGTTCCTTTCTTTACCCATCCAGTATGAACTGGAAACTTACTTAGATCTGGGCACAGGATCGGCAATTTACTGCACACAAAACACAGCATATGACACGTAATGGGTTTTCTTGGACTTGTGGGTATATATAATTCAACACATAGCGGCGTACTCGTTACTCCAATACCTAGCAAGTAATTCTAGCGATTGGGAACTTTCCCCCCCAAGTGATGTAGAAGGGGGAAGTAAAATGCAAGACTCATTTTCACGTAGTCGCCTAGGCGACAGAGGGTGTGAGCTCGCTATACTTGGTTCATTTAAAGGGGGAAAGATCCGACTGTCCATCAAACCAACGACAGGAAGAACGTGTGCCAAATACTCCAGTTTTTTAATGTAAGCTGCCACTTAAAAAAATTTTGAGTTCCCTTTAATGCACCTAACCAAAGGAGTGGAGAAGGAAGGGGAAGACTTTCTGAACGGAGGGCGAATGATAAATCTGGATGCATTATCAAATCATGCCAATTAGGTGATATTTCAACGAATGAATCTCAAAAATCTTACTTGGGCGTGGAGGTTTAGCTAATTATAGTACTGAAACAAAAGATGATCAACTGTGACTAAATTGGTTAAAAATTTCCTGCTTCAACGGCTGATAGTAATTACACCCAAGACAGAGTACAAATCTTACTCGACAATTCAAGGGATTCAGTGTTTATATACAGTTTACTGTCAGTTTTTTGATTAAAAAGTCTTGTCAAACCAAGTACTTTCAAATGAGTTTCTGTGTTGTAAAGAGAGGAGTGGCTTTTAATTGAGGGCGGTTAAAGTTTTTCTATCCTAATTACACTTAGAATTGTTGGCTGCTTATAATGAATGACCTATCCTGACTGTTACGAAACGACCGAATCACGCATTTTGGAGGTAAATCGCCTATATTTTGAGATCCACTCTTAACAAGCTTGACGGAGAAAAGAGGACATGGATTCACCACTGCCAATGGCAAGTAGACTAGACCAACAAATATACTAGCTCTTCTCAGATAACTCAGTCTAATTGATATCAAAGGCTGGAGGGCATGTGTGTGTACAAAGTATGACATTTGAAAATGAACGTGTCCAATACAGCTGTGCTGTGAAATAAGAACTACCTACGTAAACCAAATGAGCACTGCGTACGTAAGAAAAAAGAACCAAAAAATGAACACAATATCTAAAAACCTAAATATCTCGTTTCCACATCCGCACTTTGTCAAAAGATTTAAAAATTTCCACTCCATATATTTTCTAAGTATGTCATTTAGCTACAAAACTGTGTTTTCCAATTTCCCATTTCCTCCACCCCTTCGTAACACTGACTGATTATACAGAGCAGATTAAAATCGTGCTTTCCGTCTTTTGCTCTGTTTTTCGCCAAAGTATTTATGACTTCAGCGACCAACTTGCCATTTCCGCAAGTTTGATGCAAAATCGTTAGCTAAGCCTGTAAGTGAGAATCAAGAACCCTGTCTGCTTGATTCACACAGGTATTAGCTTTAAGCTTAGTATGTTACGTCGTTTATAAACACATGAACATGGATTGTTACAGTATAGTAAATGCGAGCTAAGAAAAGATCTTACACAGTTGTTATTTTGTCAATAACGATCATTTCTTCCCCTGTGTACTCGTCGCCAACGGCAAGGGAGTATATGACGTCAACGCTGGTAGTCCTCTGTTGTAAATATCTATAGCTATCAAAAACGCTTAGTAAAGAGGCCCCAGTTTTCAGTTGCTTGGGCTTTGCAAGACGTTCATCTATTATAACAGACTGATTAGGATCGTCAGGCCAGACTTCCGTTCCCATAACAATACCTGAATCGTAACTTAATTGACTTTGGTCTTGTTTTTTGTCAGCTTGTATGACACATGAATCACCGTCGATAACGATGGATTCGAATTGTTCTCTATTGGCAGCTCCTTGAGAGGGCAGAAACCATGGAATGAGAAATTGAAGGCAGATCGCCAGAGTTAGGGTCCCTCCGCAGACGAAAAAGGCAACATCGTATGATCCAGTGAGACTGTAAAGGAATCCTGTGAAGAATAAAGGAAAATGTGTTACGGCCTTTCATGAGCAATGGGAATGAAGGATGTAGACAAATAAGAGCTTTTACGCACATGTAGTTTGATACCGTAATTTTAACACACTGAAGGTTCTCACAAATGAACAAAACAATGTACTACCTGATCAAGGAATGGAAAAGTTAGTGCAATTTATGCTATTAACAATACATTATTCTAATTTTCAGATTTTACATTTTAGTATTCCAATATTTTATTTTGAGGTAGCCTACAAATTATTTGGAGCATAAAATAACAAAACAGGAAAGATCAGCACTCTTCGTTTTGTTTGGGTAGGTCCGAAGTTCCTGGATTTGCCATAATACAAAGCCGATTTTAACTCGCGGTCAAGTATTTAGGAGTGTTCGGAGAAGTGTTCAAAAATTTATATATTTCTCCGTTGTACGCAAATTCATTTGGAACAGCGTCATTGGGAGAGGGCATACATCTCGAATTTGTCTATTTCTCCTCAACACTTAATGGTAACACCACTCTTTGCTTTTGAGAGACGGTAGGTCGAGTAAATGAAGCCAGTGTTGTTGCTTTTGAATATGCATCTAACAACAGAGTAAATGCTACGTTTTGCAATGAGTGAATGCAAGATCTGGAAAGGGAATAGTCGTACACTAGTCTCTTTTCTCTTGAGATATCTCTCATATGTAGCAAAATAAAACCTCTAAACTGGCACTATAAAGGAAAGATATCTACAAATAGAAGAGTTTTTTCAACTCTTCAGCCTCTTGAATAATGTTTAACTACTGGAGTTGTCCTTCTCATTTATTTTCTACTTATACTTCATTTTAAATTTCTTCTTACTCCTATCATATAAAATAACAATTTAGGATATCGTGTTTCCACTCTAAGTAAGCGTATGAATGAACATACAACATATCAAACAGTCACATGACAGCATTTGAATGATCGTCAGGTTAGGATTGTGCTTAGCTGTTAAGATCATACATCGCGTGATTCGTGTTTTACGGTTCCCGAAAATATTAACAGATTAGTCTCGTTCAAACCTTATAGTTTCCTCTCGATGCAAGAATCAGTTGAAAATCCACTGACCCATAGCATAAGCGATTATTTGCTCGGTCTATGTATTAAAGGTTTTGTCGGCATTTACCAAATCAGCGTCATTAGTGATATACGAAAGAAACCGGAATGGTGGTGGCACCCGTATCAAATGACGTTCTATCACGTGAGTAAATTAGTCATTCAGCTATCTGCCAACAGCGTCTCTTGCTGCCCCACAGATTGCCTCGGACCCCTCAAGTGCGCATGTACGACATTCTTGAGTAAGCGAGCAGAATCGTAACGACGTCTTTATAGGAGGCGAGCTCTTTCACCATGTATGATGATGAAGAAATTGATGATGATGAGAATGAAAATGATGGTAATGAAAACCAAAACCAAAACCAAAATAATCATTATGGTTTTGGTGATGATAAAAAATGAGGCTATGACAATATAGATAATGATGATGATAATGATGATAATGATGATAATGATGATAATAATAATGACGATGATTATGATAAGGATGATTACGATGATGATAATGAGGATCAGTACGATAAAGATAATAGAGGTAAAAACGGTGATGATGTCATTGATGGCAATAATGTCAATGAAAGCTATAATTTCTATGATGATCGAATTTTTCCAGTGTTATTAATGTGATTGGCAATAGCTCTTGGGTGTTGATGAGGGGGAGGAGGGACAGCACTCTACGTTACTAACCATTTAAAGAAGAACAAATCCAATGAGAATGCCATACTGTTACTGTTGATGAGGATAAAGAGAAATATAAGTTGGTCGTACCTGCAAATGGTGGTCCAAGCATTGTAAATAACGAGGAAACTGTATAGAGAGCTCCAATGCCTGCACTCAAGTTCTCTTTTCCTACAATATCCCCGATCAGTAGTACAAGGTGTGTTGAAAAACATCCATCAAAGAAACCAAAGACACAAGTGTAGATCACCAGATGGGAGTAAGTTGTTGACAGTGGGCACAGAGTTTGCGATAAGCTGCTCACAAGTAAACATGCTTGGTTTAGATAGAGTCTATTAATATTGGGGCATCCGCCAAGTTTTCCAAAAACTAATTTTCCGATTGATTGAGAAATTGAGATGTATCCTAAGAGAAGACATGCGCTATATGCATCAACTCCAATATCCATTGCTAACCGAACCTGGGGAGGAAAAAGAGATAGTGAACATTAAGTTCATTTTCATAGACATCTTTATCCATAGCTTCCAAAAGATACATAAAATTGCTGGTTTTGATTCACAATCTATTTTTACCTGGAGCAAGTCTGCAAATAATAGTAGACGAAGTAAACTATTTCTTGATGTCTATCTATGTGTATTAAAATCTGCTTTTCATGCATAGAAAAATGCCTCTAAATATGTTAATGCATACTAAATTCTGCACTAAATATATATATATATATATATATATATATACGTATACGATTACGTATATATTACGTATACGACTACGTATATATTACGTATATGATTACGTATATATTACGTATACTATTACGTACGATTACGTGTACATGATGAAAGAACGAATGTATACACGATGCGTACTGTAAACATGCGATGAAACATTTCTATCAGATATACTTCATAGCTTCGTACAAAGCACCATATACCTAGCCAATGGCACCTTTTTATCAACATCTAAAAGTATAGAAAGCCACAAACAGTTACAAAAGAAAATAAAATCATGTACCCACCAGAAAAATGATATTATATGAAGATAATCATACAAGCTAAGTGCTGTCAGCTGATTAATTGATTCATGAATAGAACGTAAAAAAATATAAAAATGATACAAATTGAGAAGTCAAGTAAACATCTCTAATACCTTTTTATATCCTATAATTAGTAACCCTGATTTCATTATGCATTAAAATATATTTTATGGCTCAGAAAATCACTACTTTTCTATCAGTTAACTGGTTACCTATCATGAATTACCACAGTGCTGTAGTTGAAATTGTTGTCAGATATCACACAGTAATTACTCCCCTGGTACCGTGTGTTAAAGTTAGAAGCGAGGAGTGTAAGGGATTATTTAGAGAAATATGCCAAAACTTTTTCTTTCACAACATTGACAGTCCTGAGATTATTTTACAACTAACCACTTGTGGTTGCCACATATATTTTTCCCCTAGTGTTTTTGTTTGTATAATGTAAAGTGCCTCTGCTGGAAATATTTGCCTGACCTCATCGATGGTATTCTCAAAATTCTCGCCATCCTTGCAAATTTTGAAAACCGCCGAAGGCAGAAAGATATAAAGTGGTTTTATCAAATAAGTTATTGCGCAAGTGCCACTTTTGTTTTCCATTATTTTCAAGTATACATAACATCGGGCACCTTT
>JAAAKL020017868.1:0-10450 GCA_010016065.2 Carybdea cf. marsupialis auct. non (Linnaeus, 1758)
TGATGATGATGATAATGAGGAGGAGGAGGAGGAGGAGGAGGAGGATAATGATGATGATGATGATGATGATGATGAGGAGGAGGAGGAGGAGGAGGAGGAGGAGGAGGATGATGATGATACAAACAGTGGAATCGTATTGCTAATCTCTTGTCTCCTGCTCAACATCCATATTTCTTTCTCACGTTCCAAACTTCAAATACTTTGAGTATGCATTAATAGTTATCTTGATGGGGTTTGCTCCTCTTTAATTAAGTCAACCATATGTACTATTGTCAAATCGTTTTATTTTTATCTCGAAAAGGTCGCCGTGACCATTACTACAACATCTTTTAATGGGTGGTCTGGATGACTTTATGACCAGTTACTACTGCGCAAGGTTCGCTATAGGATCTATGTTAAGGGTGATATTAAGATCCTCCATTCTTTTCAGGGTATATGGAATCCTCTAAGGAATTTGGACATGGTTGGGTAGAACCATTAGAGTTCAAGATCTTCTTAAAATATTCAGAATTCGGACTAACAGATTAAGAGTATACGATAATGTTTGTCCAAAATATAATATTCTATACTCTGTATGAATCTATAAGTATTTTAAGACCAGAGTTGAGTGATGAAGTTGACTTCAGCGTCCAGTTGAATAACAACAAGCTCTTGCATTGACAAGCGTTCACTAAAGTAGGTAATTGAGGAGAAAAAAAATAGGGTTCTCTCTTTTTTCCATATAACACATGCATAGTTGCAAATTACTACAACAAGTATCCTAATTCATCCTTGACAGTAGGCCTACAACTAAGAGCTGAGTATTACGGATTTCATTCTGAAATACATCTGTAAACTTGTACACCATGAACCGTTATTAACTGAGAGAGAGGGTAACCAAGAACCGTTCTAAGGTGCAGTTCAATGAGTTATGTTTGTAGGTAGCCGATATTAATTATATTTCCCTTCGAAATTCTTTTGATAGAATCAAAGGGTGCATCACGGGAGCTATTAGATCCCTGTAGCGGAGATACAAGGGCTCACCACATCTGCTCGGTAACCTCGGGTTCGCTTGTAAACAAAAATTTGCAAAAAGTTTGAACAGAAATCCGACAGATGAAGAATTGAAGACTGACATTGTCAATTTAACATCATCTTTAATCGCAAAGAATTTCTTTCTACTATTCGTTTTCTTAAGAGGGCTAAAACGTTGTAAGAACTATGAAATGCCCGAATAAGTGGAAGTGGAAATAACTTTATTCTGATCACATTAATAGAAATGGTTTTGAACTTGTGGATGATTTAGTACGGTCCTAGTATATTCACATTCCACACATCGGTTTATGGGGCTCCTGGGGGTTTCCGGTATAAATTGGGGTCCTTATTCTGAACTCTTTCGTTAGTCTGGGTGTTGATAGAGATGCTCGCCATCTTAACTCTGTTAGAAAGTATATTTTTGGAAAAGCTAGGAAGTGAGATAAGTAAAAGTTCGAACGGCCAAGATTTTTATGTAAGGATTACGACATCATTTTTGAAGCGAAATCAACGTTTTGATGGACTATCTGTTTCTCAAGTCCAAATTGTGGAGTGGAAAAGTTTTTTGAGAAAAAGAAAAATAGTACAATAAATGGAGTGGTTTGAATGATGGGAAGAATTGGAAACAAAATCCATATTTATTGCTTCATATATTTTAAGTATAGCAATAAGAAATTGTTGTATTTATCAGCAGCCGATTCTGTACAGTCTGTGCATTTTTAACTTCTTTAGCAATATTAATCAGAGTATTATTTTGTTTTAAACTTAACTTAATGTTAAGGTGTATTGAAAAGATTGTAAAACATTTTTGCAAATTACATATTCTTATAAGGCCGACTTTGAGTAACTTCTACCTGAAAAACTATTTTTTACAAATAAACCCACAGGTTTAGTATGTTATTTAGCATTCATAGTTGATATTTTGCTATCAATGAGAAAATATGAATCTACTAACTCTAGAAAATTACTTGTAAACAGGCCTTGCTTTGTGGGACCATTTTCTCTTACATAACATTTGCCCCTCAAATAAAATTAAACTCAATGGTTTTAATATCTACTTACTTCTAACTTTACTCAAACGCAGTCGAGAATGCCTTCACAATGTTGCGCCATTGGTCTTTGTCGTCCATAAGCCAGGGTAAGTCTTCCACACCAGTGTTCGTGTCTTTGCCTATGCAATCAAGATAGGTGAGTGGTCTTCTGCCTCTGCTCGGACGTTGAAGTTGCATGCAGATAACATTAGAAACGATTTGTTCTTTAGATCTGTAACAATTTCCTTTAAAACGCATTCAGCTTTAGTCTGCGATGGAAGAAATTGGGGAAATAGTTCCATACATTTCTAAGTTGGTTTTGTGTTGGTTCAATGAGATATTTTGAATCCTCGTGAGGCGGCGCGAGCATATGCCATCCAAACGTTTCTGTAGATCTTCGTAGTCCATGTTTTAGAGCCATATAGCAATATGCTTTCAATGACTGCTTTGAAGAAGTTGATTTTCGTCTTTAGTGAGATGGTAAACTGCCAGACATGATATAGCTTGTTGCAAGCATTCCATGCTTGACCCTTCCCAGATATGAAGTCTTTCTTACAATCAGATACATAGGAGCCAAGATATTTGAAGTTCTAGCCCGAGATGATTCTGTACCATCCTTGGATCAGATAGGAGAATTAATTGGGTCTTCATTGATGGTCATGTATTCAATTTTCTTGGAGTTCAGAGTCAAATCAAATTTTTCAGAAGCAGTTTCCAACAGTGACAGTTGTCCTGGTGCATTCTTTATATTAGCTAAAGTAATAAATATATCATCTACGTAGTCAAGATTAAGAATAATTTGTGGGTTTTCAAGTTTTACTACGTCTGATGTCGAGGCCTTTGTTGTTCTGGAGATCAAGCGATGGAGTGTACCATTCGTGGTTAATAAGGTGTTCGGTAAAAGTTAAGAGTAGAAGGTAAGAGTACTAGGTTTTTCTTAGTTTGTAAAAGTCACTGCTCTGCCAACATTTCTACGTACGAGTTCCACCCTCTCTATCATATGCTTTTAGATACTGGCAACCATTCGGGGCTTAAGAGGTCAAGATATTACTGTCGGCTTTTTCGAAAGTAAAAACGAAAGAGGCGACCATAGGTTTCTGTGTTTGATTATGCTATGTTTCAGAATCGGAATCTGAAATTCAGAAAATCGTGTTAAAATTTATCCATTTTCTACAGAAGAGATGCAACTTGTAAGGTTAAAAGTCCCGTGTTTTTATAAAAGGGTGTCGTATTTTGAAGCTTTATACCAAGTAGGCTATATCTTTGAGGACGTTTCAACATTGCTTTTTTGTTTGCATCGTGTACTTTTCTTGTAAACTTGGCGTGGCCATCACGGAAATCTACATTCTGGAATGCGGTGGTATGACTAGCAGGCTCGTCTGTTTTATCCCTCTACTACCACACCCACGTTATCTCCTTCCAGGTAACCATAGGCATTGTTGGTGAAGTGATTTGATTCGAGTATTTGTGATACTTCAGTGTTAAGCGCTCTTTGTTTTCTTGACGTTACGGTTTTGAGTAGACGACAAGCCCGACAGTTAGAAATTCTACGATCGTTGCGAACAGAAACTTGACACGCAATTAGGTTTGCGGTTGACGCCATGTTAAATTAAACATTGAGTATCATTCTGAAGGTAATTAAGCGAGTTGCTTTAATGGCACAAGCAGATTCATAGAGCTGTTTCGGATCCTTTAGCTTCCACGCCCACTTCATTAATTTACCCTTACCCATGGGTGTTGACGTGTTGGAATAAGGACTGGGATGAGGACTGGTCCGAGTATTGACGGCATTTCGCCGCTAGAGGATTTTTCCTTTCTGAAAATATATCTCCTTGAAAACATGACAAATCTCACAGAACGAACTTTTACAATCATTGCGAACAAAAATTATCATGTAATTTTGGTTTACATTTATCGACCATGATAACAAACTTTGATTCTAAAGTTAATTAAGCGAGAAACGTCAATGGCAACTAGAGAGTAGGTCATGATATGGCTCATTGACTTGGGGTTTTAGGTTTGATGAGCTATACACTTGTAAAGAAGATGGGTCATTAAACTTAACCTCAGCATGAGGTACATTAGAAGACGTCTTCTACGGTGGTCCCCTTTATGGTTCTGAAGTCGTCGGAGCAAAGGACATACGCTACTGACATGGCATAGTGAGACAATGGCTATATCTCATCATCATCTTAGTCCATAGCCATTCGACCGTAGGTGCACTTCCATATTTTCAACAGTACATTCCCACAACTGTTTGTCCGCTGCATTCCTTGTAGCATCGACCACTGAAAAATTTGTTCATTGGACGATTTTTTTGCAGCCATTTTTTTCTAGGTCTTCCTTTGCTTCTTTTCACCGGTACCCTTCCTTGAATAATAGTGTTAGCTAAACTGAGAGAGTCTCGGTAACGAGTGAAGTGTCCAAACCACAGCATCTTCCTTTTCATTACAATTGACAGCAATGTTTCTTGGTTGCCACTTTATGATAATAATTTTTAGACTTCTTCAATACATTTCCCTTTATTTGCTTACATAACAGGATACTCGCTACAAATAGGCATTTCCAATACTAATTATGATATATGTAACTTACATACATGTCTCAAGCACAACAGTAACAACAGCAACAACAACAAAAAGAAAAAACAAAAACAAAAATATGTCTGAAAATCAAGTAAAATGAAATATGCAGATAATACAAGAAATCATCTTTTTACGACATCTTTTTATGTCTATGAAGCATTTGTTGTTCTTAGCAATGCCTCCTTTAAAACTTGTGCATTGATTGATGAAGAAATATTTAAAATCGTTAAGGAATGTTTTGCTCAATGATTCACATTTTAAATATTTCCGGTCAAAGTTTTCACTTAATTCTGTTTCGAATCCAACACTAAGTTCGACAAGGGTCTGATTATTACTATCAGGTCAGGGTGAAATTCAGAACCAGATAGGATCGAAAGAGATTGAAACCCGTCCACATTATGGTAGAGATTTATATCTTGGTCAGATGGACGGAGGAAATTGGCTATAACCTTTGAAACGGAATCGTGGAGCTAGTTGTAACTCCTTCGTTAAGATGAACTTTGCAGCCAGAGACTACGTGCTACAGAGTTTGTGGCCAATGGCAAGTGTGGCAAAGAGAGTTTGCAGATTTGTTGCCTTTGTTGCAAAGAACCAGGTTTTTTAGAGTAGGAAAGGTATTTTTTTAAAGTGTAACGATGCAAAAATGTAAAATAATAGATATTTTCTTGAAAGAGAGTGTGCCATAATTTCACATGTAAAGGAAATCATTGCTTGTGTCGAGCTGACACATGCCTGAAATGTCAACTCATTGGAAGCCCACGACCCTTTTTCGTGACTCAATTCGCGAACATCTTTACTATTTTTAAAAGAATCATATCGGATGAAACGATGTTTTGTAAGAGCCTTTGACATGATGAGAGCTTCAGTTCACATTCTGCTGTTATCAATTTGTGACTGTTTAACTAAAATGAAGCCCAATAACAAATGGGACTTACAGTCTTTTATTCCTATCATATTTAATGATGTGTACTGGTGTAAAATTCTATACATCAATCATAGAAGACTAAAAATTGATCAAACGTTCTATGTAAAGTATACTGGTACATAACAGTTTAATATTTATGCTGGCGAAATATCGTCAGTACTTTTTATGACTGATGGTAGATTGTATTATTGCAACTATCCATATTCAGTTCAATTTAGTAATAGAGTTACAAGGACAACGATATTTCCAATAGAACCGAAGAAGTCAGTCATCGTCCAAATGTTTCCTGAAACATAGCTTTCTTTTGTAAGTATTATCGTTTTTTGCTTGTCATTGTATTAATTACCTTATTGCACAATGTTTGCACACACTATTCTCTCATAGCAACATTTCACTTTCCTTCTCCTATAGAACTTTAGTCATCATTGAGTGAATAACATAGAAAAAATAGTTACATACTTCATCTGCAAATTATCTTAACTAGCGATGGTAACTCCGAACGTGTTGAAATGCTTCAACGGCCTTAGAAAAATTCTGTATTTCACATCTTGTTACTGTGACATAAACTATCACATAGCAATCCGGTTTAAATGGCGTTTCCGGTTCAGTCGCGTACTCAAAACACAGCTTCTGAGGGTTTGAGAAAAACTAGAGAAGCGACCCCATGCCTAATAGAACTCCTTACCCGTTTTATAACAACCCAAGTGGTGATACATGACACTGTTGTGAATCACCAAACAAGAATTGAGTACATCCATGTTTCATTCCAATGTCAGCATACACTACAATTGTGGGTGTGTAACGCACCGTGTATTTTCCGTTCTAACAGACTACAAGTTCCTTTATGATTTACGCCTCAGATGGTCACTTCCGAAGCAAGGAAGGTAATAAAGTTTGAGAAAGAAAATTGGAGGTATACTACGTGGTATGAAGCAACAACTGAAAACTATAAAACTTCCTGTTTTTCAAAATGGTAGTCAAATGCGATAACAGAAGGACTGGGAAGGAAGGCTTTGTCTTGCATCTTGATTAATACGCGGATTTATTGGTTAAGATGGGGGACTATGGCGTATTCATTACTCTGCTAAAGATGTGACAAACAGATCATTATGTTGAGAAGTAAGAAAGATCGACTTTAAAAAATTGCTTGCCGAATTTCTAGTAAAAAGTGAATAAATTGGAAGCCTAAGAAAATTAAACTGCCTGATTTTAACTTTTGTATATAAGCTGCCCACTAATTACAATAATTACTGTCGCGGTCTACCTGTAAAAGAAAGGGACCACTTTGCATCCAGTTAACATGGCTCCTTGATATTTTAACTTACTGCTTCACACAAAACACTCCCTGAACAAATAGTCATGTCAACTCAGATCGCGTAGGATTGTGCTCCCAAGCCCCCTCCCCCTTTCCTTAGTACTAGGTACTTTCTTATACTCCAAACAAAGTATGAACAGCTGAGAAGAGCCATTGTTTGCCAGATTGGCACTTACTTGTCAATTACGAAGATTATGATAAAGTATGGCATCAAGGATTATGAAAGAGAGAGCTAGTGATCCTTGACACGGTTACAACAAGAAATGCCTTAAGAAGTAGCAAAACTCTTCATAAAACCTGCGAAAATTGCGTTTAGAAACATATTCATATCTTTAAACGTTTTTGCCCGACACTGATTGCAGCAACCGTCTGGAATCATAAAAGAACAACTTGAGTTTTGTATATGTTTTGCCAAGTTGCAAAATTATAGTCGCGGTATACCTAGAAATCAAGTGGAACACTTTCCAATAATTTGAAACGTGTTCTTACAACCTCTACCAACTGTTGCAAAACGAAAACGAGCTGAAGCATCACTTCTGGATCTATAGGGAAATTCTATGCGAAAATGTTCTACTTTTACTTCAGAAGATTGCTGTGACCAGTGTCTGGCGATGACGATTAGTAATATGAATTTATTACCTAATTTGCGAAGCCTGCAAAGAGGAACTATTTCCTAGAATGCACGAAGTATCAGCTTGTATTAAGAGGAATTCGATAGGAAAGTATCATTCGATATTTCTTGATCTGACCTAAATATAGGCCGTAATAAAAATTCACTTAGAGTTGGGTGAATCGGTCCAATGTGGAATTAATGATTAGTACGTAGACTTTTGCTACCTTCTGCACTTGTGATTATAAAAGTAATTTTTAACATCTTTTAATTAAGATCAATAAATAAATTGAGAATTGTTTGTTGTACGTCTGGGGAAGTCTGGCAAAATTTGGGGGGCGTTTCTGCTAAACTTTTTTACGTGTAACCGTGTAGAGAGGAGTTTTTGAAGAGATACTAGTGAAAAGTAAAAATGTCACACAAAAGGACCCACGCAGACACGGCGTGCTGTTCTACCAACTGGGATAAGGTGACACATGATAAAACAGTTCCCTTTCCCCCAGTCGACACACTAGCTCCCATTACTCCACTGGTGGACATCTACGCTCTATGCAATTTTGGAAGCCAGCATCTCTGCCAGCATCTCTTCAAAAAGATATTTGGGCTAGCCTCAACTCGCAATTCTCTGATAACAGATAGAAGTTTATATTTTCAGATTGGATAACAGGTAAGTGGAAGAAACTAAAGAGGGAGATCAATAACAGGATTGAGAGGGGATCTTACTCAAAGCCATGGAAACATAGGGTCAAAATTGTCCAGAATTTCTGGAATTATATTAATATAATAGTGGGAGGAGTTCAGAGAGTAGCAGTATTGTTATCAAAAGCCCCTTATTAGCAGTGGGCTCTGAATTGCAACTACCCGAAATAAATAGCAAACTATGAAAATAGGATAACAAACTAAGGGGAGTCAGGGCGTATGAATGACGCCCCTTAATTTGGACTATTATGTGGTTGCTCTCATACCGGATCTGATAATCTCCATCGCTGAAGAGGTAAACTTCTCAGATCCCATGTAGTCACCTGATAGCTATGCAAGATACGACTCGGATTGACAATCTCTCAGTAAGCGGCCCCTGATGAGAAGTGGGCTCGATATTGAAATTAAACAAAACAAGCAGTAAAACAACCAAACAGGCTGGATAATCACTAAAGAATATTAGGGGGCACATAAATGACGCCCCGGAACTTAAAAACCAGGTTTAGGCCCCATTCCGAAGTCGGACCACTTCTTAGATCCTCATATGAGAGTAACATAGAATCCTTAATGATCGAGAAGATAAGGATGATGTTGTCCATGACAACTTTTATGATGATAGCAATAATGATAATTATGATGACGATGGCTATAGCGAGGATACCATAATGATGATGATGATGATAACGATGATGTTTATAATCATGCATGTCTATAAGTAATTATAATATCTCAATAAAAATTTCACAAACATGCGGGTTACTTGATTGGAGATGCTGACGTTATCCTCATCGACGATACGGGCATCATGCTGCTGCCACTTGTGACTTGTTACATTAGTTAACAAAGTTAGCTCATTTAGAAAGCCTTCAACCCAGAAAAGCTTGGTTTTTAACGGAGGGGAGTCCTCAGGGCGTTGATGCTGTTAACAACTTACTTTACGCATAAGCATAGGCATAATTTGCATTTTAGACAAAACCAGATTGGAGGTATAACACTCCAAACGAAACTACTACTACCAAGATAGATAAACCAAGTATTATCAGGGAGTGTCCATAACTGACATAAGCGAACGGGAACCTAATCTGTAAGCACACTTTTGTGGGCTCTTACGCGCCCCCGTAAAAATTAAAGGAAATAATACTCCGGGCCTCTCTCTTGGGGCCCGTCAAATTCCTCCCAGCCTCTATTTATAAATTTCTGAGGGAGTTCATCCTGTTTAGAATTAAAGGCTCCTGACAAAACTTTATGTCCAGAATAATAGTCTTGTAACATTTGGATAGAGCTCTAGCCTATTTTAGCGCTTCTATTTGCAATCGTTTATATTTGTATCCATCCCTTATCACATTACTAAAACGATAACTATGTCTGCTTCTAAAAAACTGACTACACCAATGTGTTTTTCTCCTTACATCGTATCTGGTTTACATAATAAACATTGTTTGCTGCTTTTCTCTCTTTGTTTTCTCTTTCCTTTTTTTAAAAGTCTTCATTCATCTATAGATGTTATAACTAACTATGGCTATAAATGTGGCAACCTTTAGAAGTTGTGTTAACCTCTTCCTGTCTCCATGCTATCAGAACTGCTTAACTCCAAAGGATAGTATTTTCTAAGCAAGCGTACTGAGAAAAAGAAGCTGGTATTGACGTCAGTGGAGGAACGATCTCACTGATGTGACTTCCTGTCGTGGGTAACATCCCCAGAGAGACGAACCCGGTCATATTTCATGTTACACATATAGGTTCCATATGAAAGAATAATTTCCAATGATTCATTAACAAGGCATTTGTCGGTCGTTTTGTAAGTCTTAGTGACAACAGTTTGAAAAAACCGTGGGTTTTGGTTACTAAATCCTAAAACGCAAATGCTGTAACTCGAAACTATCGACTCTATTTGTGCCTAAGCTGTTATACTTACTTGGTACAGGAATTTCCCTTTGTGTAAACCATTAAGTGTTACAAATATAAACATCAGTTATGTATCATGGTATTCTTATTTCCGGTTCCTTTATCCCAAAACAATGTGTAACCGATAAACAGATCAAGTTTGCAGTATCAAGTCCATAAAAGTGTTTCAAAAATTGTATACCAAGAATGGGTGTCTTTCTCAGGCCTGACACCCATTTTAAATGTACCACCAGTGTTTTTCTCAGTGTTTTTTGATATTTTGTTTACTGTACTGACCTGAAAAGCCTCCGCCTATTCTTTTTGCCGTATGTTGAATGTACCTCGTGTGAAAACGTGTAAAAGAGCTCAAGAGTGCACTACTGGCCA
>JAAAKL020017870.1:0-10450 GCA_010016065.2 Carybdea cf. marsupialis auct. non (Linnaeus, 1758)
ATTCATGCTGGTTCAACGTCTAGTTGAAAATGAGGCAGCATATGCGAGAACGAGGTAAAAGTAGCCAAGTGGTGCGGGTAGCCGGACGGTCTCCAACAGGGTCAACTTGTACTCCGTAACGCGGCTATTACATTTTTTATATGGATTTCATTGAAACAGACCTGCAATCAACTTCAATTAAAACAATGATAAGACAATGATGTAAATGGGTAACTAAATTAACAAAAAATTAACACACCTTAGATATCAATCTATAAAAATTATCTTTTAGAAGAGAGGCTTAATACAACAAATAAAGAATGATGAAGGATGATCTTTTTTCTGATCAATTCGGGTGCAACATCTGATTCCGTAGGAAAATATGTCCTGGCTTTTTGCCCGTGAAAACAGACAACAAACATCATCTCTTAGGACCTAAGTGACAGAAGAGGTGGACTAAGTAGATAAGACTACGAGTTCATCCATTATCGAAAGGATCCATTATCACTATAACGCGAACTACTACATTTGATAAAACTGAAGATGAATGAAATACACTCCACGCTTTACTTACTAAATAGTAGAAGAGTGTGATGTCTGTCACGTGATATCCGTAATGAATACCTAATTAAATGCATAATTATCTCTGACACTAAGTAATATCATACTGTACCGGCATCTTGGGAGAAGATACGCCTTTTTTCACCGTCATCCTCATGTTGCCTACAAGTAAGCTTAAAAACGTACTAGTATGTCAGCAATGGGATTCAAACCCGTGATCCACTCATTCGTGGAGCACCATCTACCTAGTGAACCAGGTGACACCCCCCTCCCCGAAAACAAAGCTAAAGGACTTAATACTAAAAAAATACGTAATCTAGAATTATAGATAGTCAACCCAATAACTCTATTCAGCGGGGGGGGGGGAGGGGTGTTAAGGGCAAATTTCAGCTCAATTCCATTGTTTCTGTTATTTCGGATACTTACTACCACTTCCCTTAGAAGCATCATGACCTCCTTCTCAATCAGATAAACCCGCAATCCACGGGTTAAAATATTTGGAATTACGAGTCGTAATGCAATATCGTTCATCCAGATATTGATTCTATTCAGCTTCATCTTGCGTGGGCAGAAAAGTGGGTCGTGGCTGTAATGACAACAGATATTCTTAGCACCTTGTGTGGCGTATTTATGTCTATTGACATACTTAGTGAGTAGAAATCTCATGGATATCATATCTCATCATATCTTATGCATTATGCATCTACATGATATCTCGTGTAGTTCCTACTCGGAATAAGTATAGTGCTTTTTTAAAACTCTGTTACGGCTGCTGAGGGGAGTCCGTGCATTTAATCATGACCATTTTTCACGCGACTACATCCTCTTTTCATTGTCGTTTCTCTATTTTTATCAAAATTGACCAAGATTGTTTTCGGTTCTGCTATCTGATTGATTTTCCCCAATGCATTAGGCACGAGAAGTGACTTTAGGAAAAGGCATTCTTGGTGGTCACTTTCTCTATCTTTTATAATTACTACTCATATCCTCAAATTTTACGCTTCGACTGCCTATCTGTCCTTAACGCATCATCAATCATGATAATACCCTTTAACATCAACGTATGGCGAGTATATTTCAAACTCTACCACGTCCCTGTGGGTTTTGACGGCCTAGGTTTTTGTCCCTAGGACTTAACACACACTCCCTCCCTAAACTTGCACTTGCTGTTGGAGTCAAAAGGAAATCGATGGATTCGTCAGACATGTTTAAGATATTGTGTGCACTTACTGTGTAGATTCTGATCGGATCTGAACTCACAATACAGGTCATTTAGTAATATGGTCACGGTATTTGAACCAAACATAACCTAGCCATCCCGTTAGCAGGAGTAATGGGATGGTACTCCGCATAGGCGTTACCACTGGGGGAAAGATCCACTCCTTCATAATTTTGACTTAACTTTTCTTACTATCCGGCAACGGCAGAATTGTCCTGGTGGTTTCTACACCAAGCTAACTGGTAACAAAGCCTCCCAAGTGACACATTACGTACCTTAACTGGACAAAATTTCGCACGAAAATATTTTCGCGGTGGACAACTGAATCCGCCCGAAATGTCCTACTTTTGACGTCCACGAAAATAGATGCACACAAAAATATAAATACGAATGAGTTCAGTTCATCTACAATACATGGTATTTCAATTCTAGATCATGATTTGTCTTCACCAGTCCTCCAACTGAACTTTTAGTTTTTATAATGACTTATCATCTGTCCAATATTGATACATTCTGTTAGTTTTATCCCCCCCCCCCCCCAATGGTATTTTCTTTCAAAGAACTCTCAAATCACATCAGTGAAAAATAATCCCTGCAATAATCAGATATCGTCCGTCCGCGAAAATTAGTCCACGTGAAAAATGCTGTGCGCGATCCAAGAAAATTTTTGTCTACCCTAAAATTTCTCCACCGCGAAAATATATCCAGTTATGGTAATTTACATCGTAGCATATATATATGGCATCGTCCATTACTTGATGCTATATTACTTCACTTAAAGTAAAGAGGAGAAACATCGGCTAACAATTTTGCAAGCTACAACACAGCAATCTCTCATCGTACCTCCCCAGGGGAGACATAAGCTACCGGGGCACTGAAATCAGCGCCCCCTCACGCAAAGTGTAGTTTAAACTAGGACCGTAGCAACGATTCTGAAAGGGTGGTTGGTTTGGGGTGGAGTGGGTGGCAGTGGCGAAATAAAAAATTTAGCCTGTGCATCCGTAAGTAGCAACTTTTGGCTCAAAGCAGAGTGATACTATCCCTCTGACTCTCCGGTTTCTCTGTCCCTGTATCCACAGTCGATACCCTTGCTCAATGAGCAATACAGTCTAGGCGTTATTGAGTCAGAAGAAGGTGGATTCGACACCAAACATGGCATTCATTCGTCTATCATACGCAGGCAATAGCATAACTAATATATCATAAATCAGCTCAGCTGTTAAGATAAACAGTGGTTGGACTTTTGTTCAAAGCTGGAGTTGGCCAAGTGCTTTTATAACTTGGACGTGCCTTTGTCTGAATTTCAATATCTCTTCTGGTTGAGGCAGGTCTTGGCCTTATATGGTTTTACTGCCTTTTGTGTATTAAAGCAGTGCTTGTGGCAAACGAACGCGCTATGCAGATAGTAAACAATCTCTGGAATAAGCTGAGTGGGCCTGCGGTGATACACCACGGGAAGATCGCACGATACAAACATCAATAAAGATGTTAGACAACTTTATTTTCGACACGGTGAGCTCACGTACTGAACTTATTCTTAACCTTGATATTAAAGGAAAATCAGTTCCTTCTACTTAAAACCACATTATATAAGTATAAAAAACATGCTACGAGAGGGGTCACCCAGTCATTGGCGACCGCAGGGGTGGGGTTATCAAACCAAGGCTCCTTACAGTATCATAAAAATAACAGATTGGTTTGTTTTGGAAAAGGATGATATTTTTAAGGTATTGTGTGATAATCAACGGCATTTGGCATATATTTTGCTGAAAATGTTCGCAATGTAAAGCCTCCGGCCTTCCAAGTTTAGCTCCGTCCCCCCTTTGGAAATCGTTGCACGTTCCACTTGAGTAACGTCATGTTTGCCGGCCATACGATTCACTACGTTTTCATGTTTCCTCGAAATGCTGTGGCAATTTTCAACTACAGATGAAGTGACAGATATCTTGCTCAGCAAGTTATTATCTGTATCACTGATGGATGAGCTGATTACGAACAAATTTATTTCTTCCATACTTCAAGGCGTACAGAGATAAGAGAGTTACTCTGGGGAAGTGGGCGTTGGGAGCTTGGATAGTTTCACTTTGATGATTCCCAGAAGGGCTGAAATCATCTACGAATGGGTTGGAAGGAAAACGAGAACGAAAAGCCCTTTTACTTGCGCCAATTGAAATAAAAGGCGTCTATAATAAACGCCTGCTTTTTACTTGCGCTACTTGAAATAGCGCCGCGGCGTTAGGATACACTGTCATTGTTGAAATGTATAGATGCGACTGAATTCATTGATCTTCATTGATAGTTTCTGAACACCGTATCTGAAACCCGAGGGCTGTGCTAACATTATTTTATGTAAAAAGATTAAAACCCGTAAGTATTTCCTTATTGTATGAACTCCTCCTCCCCCGCTTTAGACGGCCTCCTTCATTAAACGCACCCCATTAAGCAGCTGAAATTTCGTAAACACGAAGGTATCTGTTAGACGTATTACCGTATATCCTTGAGGCACAGGTGGCTGCGTGATAAGAGCAGCTGACGTGCTGGATACACTGTACTACCTCTTTGAGGCACGTAAAGTTGTTGTTTATCATTTGTCTGTTTGGCCTGAGCAGATCTATCACAAGTAACGTGTAGCACCTACCTTGCCGAAGGTACGACCAATGTAGTTTTCAAGGACGGCAAAAATTTTTGAGGCTGAGACTGGGTGTAATTGCCTCCTTGCCCTCCCGCTAGCTACAACCCTGAACTGGATGGAATGGTTTAAATTTCAATTCCGCTATAACGTCCTTGCGAAAGACATGATATTCATTATGCTTTATGGTACCAAGGTTTACAAATTGGGATGTGACTATGAGAAGCAAAGGCATGTAAATACCATGTGTATGAATAGTTCGTTCATACCTGTTGTGCACTCCCCAAGAAGTGGAACAGATGTAAAGAATTAAAAACAGGCTTATGCTGTTGCTAGGCAAACTGTTGTAAAACGCCTTTAAAGGGAGCTATGTAGATGCCGTGTACGTATCCAAAAAAATAAAAAGTGAGGTCAAGAAGTAAGTAAGTGAGCATTATTTATGTCTTTGTAGCCTTCAACCGCTCCTGTTTTATGTATTTTTATAAACACGAATCTTAGAGGAGAGGAGCAAAATTGCAAGGCATAGCGAATTTGCAGATTAAACTGCAAGCCTCTGACAACAAGATTATAAAGCTGATTAGAATTAAATCCATCACGCAAATCCAGCTGTGACCTCTAGAACTCTCATATCGATCGTCTACAAACGACAAACATTATTTTAGCTAAACAAGCAAAGCTATCACGATTGGTGTTGTCCGCTTAGCATTGGATGATACAGAAGGTGATGTCGTCATTTGAATCACCCATATTTGGTAAGGAGATATCTTTAGAATGGGACCTTGTCGACCACAATCCTGTGACCTATAGCTGCCATATATGTATTAATAAGAAACATTGTATTTTATCGCTGATATTTTTGGTATGGGCAGGAGTTTTCGACAAAAACAACGTTGTTGTCGTGACGCATCTCGACTCCCTCTTAGACGAAAATTTGGTAAAATGATTCAATTTTGTTTGTGATATGCTTGATTTATAAGGCCGAAGACTTATTGGATAGGATATCAGATACATCAGGAACTTATTTTATAGAAGTGGAGATATGGGTGACCCTTGTAGGTTATAAACCATATCTATATACCTTATAAATATAGAACTCATTAAACATGAAGTGCTTGGGGCGCTGGCCCGGTTCGAACCCAGGATCTCCCACTCCGAAAACGAAGACTAAATAGTGCAATAGTAAAGTCGACAATCCGGGTAGTCGTTCCCGAATTCTCACCACCACCAGCAACCGGGCCAGCGCCCTAAGCACTTCATGTTTAATGAGTCCTATGCTATGTAGTTCATGAATGCTTGTGTGCTTGCCTGAGTACTTATATCAACGAAATGGCACCGATGAATCTAATAGCGAAACAGAAAATAAGGGTACTGGTGGTGGTGAGAATTCGGGATCGACTTCCCGGATTGTCGACTTTACTATTGCACTGGTTAGTGCACTGGTAAAGTCTTCGTTTTCGGTGTGGGAGATCCTTGGTTCGAACCGGGCCAGTGCCCCAAGCACTTAATGTTTAATGAGTCCTATACTATGTAGTTCATGACTGCTTGTGTGTATGCCTGAGTACCTTTATAAATATATATACTTAACATGTTTACTCGCTTTGGTGTCAAATTGACGCACATTTCAAAAACGAGAGGAACCGTGTAAAAGTTCGGTAAAATATAACCTACCATGCTGAGTATTTAGTCCGAGAACTTATCATGTGAAGCACTGTTCGATCTTGCAAATTATTAACGCATGCTCTTTATCAATCGAGATACTCGTTATATCCTTAGAAGCGCCATTTTCTGAACATCAAAAAATGGTGTAACTGACTTTCGACTGGTATATCTTGGGGACCCTCAGCTGTTGCCAACCGTTATATTCTCTAAACGACTGTGTATTTATGGTGCTGTTTAAATTATCTCCACAGTCATTCATTCATTTCCTAGCGTTTATTGGTAATCAAATCGTGACGTATCTAATAAACATCTTCTAAAGCACTAATGTAAACTTATAGTTATCAACCGCAACATTTTGTAAGCACCGTCTGTGTTTACTACTTATCTTCTCGATTCTGAAGACGTTTCTTAGCTCCCATGGTCTTTTGCTGGCTATACTTCTGGAAAATACGATTCATGATATACCAGTCAACAGTTTGTGTGACTGAAAACGCACGGTTGTTAATAACCACAACATTCTGTAAACACTATCGTCATTCATTACCCAGCATGCTATAAAGTTCCTCAAAACTTGATATGTCGATGCGAGGAGCCAATTTCTTGTGTCTGATGTCGGTAATCTGGATCTATATTGTGCCATTTAATGGCTTTTAAATGCTTCTGGGAACAAGTTGTTGTCCACTGTCGTATGTCTTATGTCTTGCATGCTACCCATACTGTGGAGGCTTGGCACTTTTCCGCGTGAAGGCAGTGCCTGGTTTATATTAACCTTAGTAATCAAATATATCGATTTCCAATCAAAAGCTACTGGTATGTCAGTTCAGGAAATGTAACCAGTTGACCAAACGTTAGCAGCAGAGTAACTTCACCTTTTGAGAAATAGGGGAGTGTCATATTTTGGCTGAAAAGACTGTAAAAGTTTAGTGTCTCGATTTCATATTTTACGTTTATATTAACTAAGAGTTGGAGGTCTGGGATGGACATAAATCCTGTTCATTGTAGAAGGAATATCTTGAAAGCTATCGATCTGGTGGCCTGTGAGAAAGAAAATTGGGTACTGAAGAGGTAGCCTATGAAAGAGAGATATAACGTACACCTTAGCAACCCAAACGCTTCAGCCTTTTCATGTCTCCGTTGTCAACCACACTGCATACACGTTTGTCACGCCACGTTACTAACATAACCACGTTCAAAGAAATTCTTCTCACTGTGGCTTTCCTTTGATGTCAAAATCTTTAAGCTTGCAAACCGCCAGACAACCGCATTGCTAAGAAAAGGGTTGGCATGTCGATTTTTGTTATCTTGTAACGTGATTAAACTGCTAGGAAAATCCTGCTTTCTGACCGTTTCCTTCCCGCTGACAATATTCAAAGATGTACATGATATTATTACATCAATTAAGGAATAATTTTAAAAGTCTTTATGTAACTGTAGAGGAATAATATGTAAACCCCTCTCGTAGTACTGTAACTTGTTTAACTTTAAGCTGGTTACAGTATTGTGAAATTTGATTATGCTATCGTGCTAAGGTTAAGCTTTGTTACTTGCCACGTACGCGATTTGATCTTCCTGTGAATTCAAAGATCCGCACTGCTTTTAAACTAGAGTTTGGAAAGAAATCATATGAGGTCAGGAGTTGTGCAGCCAAAGAGACGTTCCTGTAACCACCCCCCCCCCTTTTAAAACTATTAATATCGTTACCACACATCGGCCCCCACTGAAGGGAGTGATGGAATATACTAGAGGACGTACCGAAAAATACTAGTTATCACTCCTGGGCCTATAAATTGTGGGGGAGGTATGTAACTGACTCGATGAAATACTGCTTGGTGACATAGTTCTGGCATCTGTGAGCATAAAATCTCACTGCTTTGGTAAAATGGACATGAGAGATTAATACAGCAACTCACTACAAATGATAATCTTTCACTTCAAAAGCTTTATTCTGAACATGGATATACCCCGAGAGTTTGTTTTGGGTGGGCTCTTTGGTTAAAAAATAAGGGGGCTGGTATTCGAGATGTTACGGTCGTTCGTGGCACCAGAGATTATGAAACACATAATTTCTGTTTCATGATCTCTGATGGCACAGAGAGGCTGGTATCCAAAATTTCTTAGAGCTTGCTGTCAATTTCGATCTGTTGAGAATCAGTCCTGGATTTAAGTCCGCCTGCAGCAGGATGGAGACGTCCTCGAGGCGCACCTCGCACTCGAATTCTCGATGTCGTTGCCAAAGATCTGCGAACATGTGGAGTGCCTCTATCTCAAGCGAAGCAGCTCGCTTCCAATCGTCAGTACTAGCGAGCACTTATGTTTCAAGTTGGCTCTACGCACCGCACGGTGCGCGAGTATTAGTGAGTGAGTGAGTAAGTGAGAATCGAGAGCTAGTGTGGCTACGAGGGAATTAGAGGAAGACAGATGCGGTAGAGGGGAATCGACATTAAATTTTTATCGAACAAAATAAAAATATAAAAGAACAAAGTTAAAAACCTTGAAAGAGCTAGTGGAACTGGTAGATGAGTAGGGAAGCTGAATGAGGAGTTTTAAGCTTGTACTGAGCCTCGCTCGTAGATGTTAGGAGGCAAGACGATTTTGATATCAATGGTTGTGGGTGACACTAAGACTTCCTCTGTCCTTATGTACAAACCTGCTTCATCTTATCTAATTTCTGTTTCCGTTTACGTAACAGACCCAGGAAACTCGTGGAGGTGGAGGTGTGTGAAGGTCCCGAGGCCCGTTTTGGAGAGGGTGTTAAGGGTGCTTTCTCAGGCGATTTTATATCATATTGCTGAGAAAGTCTGTTTTGGCTTTGGTCTACCGATCATCACATCCTGCCATCTTAAAGTTATAAAGTACTGGGCATAAGAATTTTAATCGTTACCTGAGGGGGGATTTGGCTCAATGTGTATCCCCTAAATGCACCACAATGCACAGGGAAAGTGATGACGTCACAAATCAAAAGTATTGGAAATAGCAAGGTTTGACTTGAGGCATCTAAAGTCAACCATGGAATAGGCTGTTCCCCAAAATACCACACCTGTAGTGTATATAGTGTTTAAACGAGAGGTGCTTAAATTTATAATTTCTCTGGTCAAAACTCTGTTGATATTCCTTGGTTCCTTACGTTAGGAACCAACATCAAATGATAAGGTTTTGTTAGAAAGATTTAAAACTTTGAAAGCTGATATCTCGGTGTTGGGAAATGGCAACACTTTCAATCTTGACCATTGACGTTCTTACTAATAAGGGAACATGAAAATTGAGTATTTTTTCCATAATTCAAAAAATTTTCTAAATCGTGACGTCACACAATACCCCACTTCTTCTAGAATGTACTCGTTTATCAGCGCGAAAGATATTTACAATAACGAATTTGAGAGAGAGAGAACTGATGGCTTAAATCAGGTGAAGGTTGTGAGAGTTTGTTTGGCATGTAATCACCGAATGTGGCTGTAAGAAAGATAGTCGTCGGTTAGTTAAAAGGCAGGTGATTTAGAAGAAGTTTTGAATCTGGCTAGAACTGGAAGTTCACGATATTGGAGAAGTAGGTTGCGAACTTTTACTGTGTCACCCACAGTTTTTAGCAGACAAGATAATTTTAATGTCGATAACTGTAGGCCAGAGAATACCATTGGAATTTACGTCAATAAGATATCTTCTGTTGTAGGCTATACTAAACCGTTTTTACTATATGTCGTCTATCACTAGGCCTATTTAAATCAAGGCATCCAAAACTTCTTTTCTGTAGATTATGGTCCCCACTGATACTAGGATACGCTGGTTTATCAATCCAAAAGATATCAGCGCAAAACTTGACGCGTTTGCATAAACGTGCCAACCGTTTCCGCATTCCCTCGTATGTTTCATGCGGTTGATGCGGGCGATTTCTATCGATTTCAACAGAGTTGGTCAAATATTTTATCCTTGTGTGGTTGTAGTAATAGGTCATTGTTAATTTGACTTTGGTAGCTTGAAGATACATTCCAGACACGCCACGGCACGCAAGTTAATTTTAGACACGAGACTTACCCGTATTACTCGTGTTTGTATTTACAATCTTTTTATTTTTATTATATGATTAAATGCATCTGCTTCTATAGATAATTGCATCGAGGACTCTAGCAACGGTACCTTAGTACGATAACTTGTTCTAGTATATCTACATCACGTACTTGTAAGTGTCTAGTATCCATCTATCTGATACACACACAGACAGATATATATATATATATATATATATAAGGTAGACCTGACGAAGAGCGGAAAGCTCGAAAGCTTGTAGTACGTCTTGTTTTATTTTTTGAATTTTATATATATATATATATATATATATATAGTATTAGTTGTTGTAGTAGTAGTAGTAGTAGTAGTAGCAGTAGCAGTAGCAGTAGCAGTAGCAGTAG
>JAAAKL020017871.1:0-10450 GCA_010016065.2 Carybdea cf. marsupialis auct. non (Linnaeus, 1758)
CTGAAAGTGTTTAGGATATGCTGTTGCTTGGCAGCCATATATCTGAAAGTGTTTAGGATATACTGTTGCTTGGCAGCCATATATCTGAAAGTGTTTAGGATATGCTGTTGCTTGGCAGCCATATATCTGAAAGTGTTTAGGATATACTGTTGCTTGGCAGCTATATATCTGAAAGTGTTTAGGATGTGCAGTTGCTATGGTTGCTGTGCGTGCAAGAAGTGTACAGTATATTTCATTTTTCTTAATGATGTATTGACTTGTCTATCCAGTATTTTCTTCTTCTGCCAGTTCAAGTGGTAGCCCTTTAACCAACAGAGTTCAGCAATCTCCTTACTCGTGGTCCCCACCTCTGCCACAAATCTCCGATTTTCCTTTTCTCTCTGGTCTAAAGACCATTGGATCTTGTGTTGGCAGAGAATTCTTTATGATCTCACTATGTCTACTAAACATACCAGGCGAAACAGTGACTATGCTAGAAGGCTAGAATTTGTAAACAACAGAATAGAAAATGAATGACATTGAGGTATTAATCATTCCCTGCGGGCGTGTGTTCCGTTAAGTTTAAATGGCTGAACATTTAGATTGCCTTGCACAGTTTGTTTTAACTGTTTTGACAGTTTGGCACATGAAGAAACTCAAACAAAAAGCACTGACACATCTCCTGATATATATTAGATATTTTCTTGTGGTGTTCAACAATAGAAACCCCCAAGTATTGCTGTTTACGTTACCGATCACGCTGACTCTTTTCCTTTCCTTACTGATCAGGTCTCGTCGACTTCCTTCGATACTTTCAACTCAGTATAACTCTAACAATACTAACATCGGAATGCTCTGGAACTCCATTGTATAGCACCCGAAGACTGTTTAAACGAAGTTTGGCCACATCTAGGGAACAAGTAAGAAGGCTGCAGCTACAAGCGATGTTAAAGGCATTAGAGCCGGAGAGTGATCTTGATGCATTGGCCAGAGCTGTTGCCAAAGACCAGTCTATTGCAATGAAACGAGCAGCTGAAGACAGTGGTACAGGATCCTCAAACGACTACGAAAGAGATTTAAGAGACAAAGATTCGAGCGAAAGTAATGCAAAACTACCTTGGGACATAATCAATAGAAATGTTCCATTAGGGGCAGCAAGTAATTTGAATCAGATTCAAAAGAGAGGGACACCCTGTAGTCGAAGGAGACGAGATTTGGATAGTCAATTTCCAGACAAGAGATCACTTCATGGGCCACCTGGTGAAGGGTGGGTTCCCTCTTATCAGATGTACGATGAACTGTGTGAAGACAGCCAGCCAGTCGAAGTTGTCAAGATACAAAAGCTAATAGTTCAGGATGGCGTTATCAGAGACAATTATATTGTTGAAAAAGCTATGATACAATAACTTTAGAATCTGTCCTATTAATAGCTGTTCTAGATTGTCTCTTTAACTCCTGCAGAAGTAAAGAAAAATTTTTCGTGTGCAAAGCACGAGCTACGACAGCTTTAGGAGCCCATTCATTCTGTGGCTGATGCTTAATTGGTATCATGCCCAATTCCCAAGTTTGGAAACTGCAATCCGGAGATCATAGTTAACTCTCTTCAGGGACAAGAAGTAAGAGATATGGTAAATTGACACTGATAAATAACTGGATAGCTGAAAACATTTCAGCATAAAGTGAAACAAATAGTCAACATCAGAAAGGAACTTACAGAAGCGTCAAGTAAGATTCTGTCTTTCACTACATAGCGTAAAATAGCAGGTTGTTCTATTACATAGTTTTAGAGAAATCAATATTTTTTTTAATCCTTTAACCTTTCCAGTCGTAAAATGAAAAATTAGGAATACAGTCTTCGATTGTAAAGATAATGTAAAAATAGACACTGGATTCGACTTAGAAATGTTGAAATCGGTTTCTTCAGAACATTTCAAGAGGAAAATCACATATTATTTATTATCATGTACAGGGATAAAACTGTTACATATTTTAACAAAAGTCGTGCCATAGTTTTAGCTGATATCAGTTTATAACACGAGAAAATATTCAGAACGATTGATCATTTTTTGTTTACCTCTACTACGGAAAACGTCCTGCATAGAGATAGATGTGATTTAAAGATGTGGAACTTATTCGATATTTCCACTTGAAATTTTTAATGTCCAATACTTAACTTGTAAAATTGTTAACACCCCGTTAATAGGATCCGTGCTATAATTTTTAACCGTCCCTGGACTGTGTGACTTTGAAATCACCCGGAATGGGTTCCGATCGGAGGATGCTACAGAGACCTCTTCTACGATAATGGTAATAGGTCTGTAAATATTTAACACTTGTTACGAAACAGGTAGGATTGTTAATTGATCTATAGCTCTAAAAATATCGGAATCGATGACGTCACAGCACAATCCATTGCTAGAATGACGTTGACTTTCAAAACCTAAAGTAAGCATGATTTTGTAAGTTAAAAAGACAATAAACATAAAACTGAGTCCGAAGAGCAATCTTACATACAGTTTACGTGACTTTTGACGCTCAAGGAGATTCATCGTAAGTAGTTCTGTTCATAGATGTGTTGCGTTTCTTTTGAGTAACAATTTACTACTTCATCTTTGAGAATTTCTTTTCAAATATTTCCGAATAAATTTCGGAAAAGTCAGAGAGTTTAGAGCTTAAAGAAGATTGACTTGTTCTATAGATGTAGAGGAAATATGTAGGGCCGCAGGCCTGCTAACACATCCCCCTTCCCTCTTAGAGTCAATTGCAAAAGACACATTAACTTAGGATCCAATAAATAATCTAGTAAACAAGAAATAGGGTTGTCGGGGGAGCACATTCTTCCTTATTTAAAGAGTTTTATATTTAGATCAACTGTTAATAATAGGACTTAGCTCGTTGTAGCAGTAGTAAATGTCATGGTAGATTTTAGTTAGCTATGATTTTGTTAATATAATGTCGTATGGAATATGATAACTTGCAACTAGAAAGTCCTAATAGATGTCCATTCTTTCGTAGAAAATAACAATCTGTTTGATACAGGTGTTGATCCAGAAAAGGGGGTATACCACTCCTGGGGTTTATTTGTTTCTTCTTACTAACAACTAGCAACGTTTCGAAATGTAGTTTGGGTCCCTGAAAAATATTCATGGTCTATATCGCATAATTTGAGGGAGAATATTTAGATGCCGTCTCCCTATTACTGGTAATCAAAGTTGTTTCATGCATTCATTTATTGAATTACTTCTTATTTGCTTGAAATCCCCCACTCCCAGAGATTCTGGATCATTACCTGTAATGTTAAAGAAAAGAAATGTTACATATCAATTAGACCTACAGCGCTGTGAGAGACGCTACTTTGCTGGTCTTGGATTGCGACTATCATGGATATTTTTAAAATTGGTAGTTTATTTGTAAATAGAGTTTGGTTAGTTAAAATAAAAAATAATATAGAATTATAACTTCGGCTGTCCTTAATGAATACCGTACTTCTTGAATCTTTGACTTCTCAGTCTCAGAGTTAGTAACCAAACAGACTCTCCATCCTCTGAAAAGACAACAACTCAAAGTTTGTGTAAGAATAGTTTATACTACATCAGGGGTGGTTTTGGATGGTGTTAGGCCAAGAGCTGAGGAAATTTTTGGTGGTCTATGACGTCAAGTATTGTAATGCAGTTTAGGAGTGGTGGCGCGACGGACAGGTCAGGAGGTGCTGTATGCTCTCCATTAAATATAGCTTCCAACTTTCCATTTGTCTCCACGGGAGTAAACGTAGAAAGCATCAGGGAGTGGGGCTCTATGCATGAGTGCGAACTCTGATCACTACCCGGTTAGGCACCTCCTTACGTCGGCTATGTAATGCGTAACAGCCTTTTTCTAGCTTACTTTTCCTACCAAAAGGAGGTGGAGTGAAAGCACTAAGTTTATCAGAGATGTTAAGAGGGCATAATTCTGTTATCTCTTTTAATGGTACTTTGTAAAGTGTCGTCGAATGAGCCTGACACTCTGATACAGTTGCCTCATTTTCCCAACCACTGTGCTACGGCATAATAGCTACGTATACGTCATAAACGAAACACTAAGTGCAGAAATTTGTCGTATTGGCTTGGTAGCGTACATGAGAAGTTAAAAAATGTTCCAAGGGTAAAACATTATGAGAAACACTTACGGCGCCTATTCGAAAAACGCTGATGCAGTTAGCTGTTCAGACCTACATTTTTATACTCATAGTCGAAAGCACATGATTAGTGTAATCCGCTTCGGAGGTTTCTTAATGAGCTTCAGAGGTTTCCTTCTCATGCAGACACTGATGTCATTTCCGTCAGACCTGACAAATTTCGATAACATGTTTTTTGTATGTTAACGTTCAAAGCCAACTGGCCTTCTTGAAGGTTTTGTTGAACACACACAGGGCCCTTTGATGATCAAGACAAAGATAGTAACCTCCAAAAATCAACTACATCTGCAAGCCGACGCCAGTCAGTCCTCCTCGAAACGTAGAATTTGAGAACAACTTTATAAAACCGAAGCTTTTGATAAAACAGTGATCTCTTCAGATCGTCGGAGATAAATTATTTGAGAAGTGTGACGTATGTTTAATGAGGTTAGATACGCCCAAAAGCATATTTAGTTATGCTTTGTTCATTAGAGGGTCTGTCTGAGAATACTGCTGTTAGCTCTTCTTCTCATTAATTATATGTGCCCCACTGTTTCTTTTTTATATTTTTGATTTGCAATTTTTTCTCCATAAAATTAAGTACACACACATATCTGGTCATAATTTACTTTGAAAAATGTCTTGAGACTACATTCTTTAAAGAATGCCATATAAGATATTTCCTAAGTTTATGTTAATTAAAAAAAATAGTACAAATAAGTTAGATCAGTGACTTTGTATTCTATTTAGGTCCATGCAAATTCTTGAATTAACCCCCAAAATAGGGTACTAGATCCTTTTTCATGAACAACACCAGAAAAATATTAAATTCTTTTTCGCCGAATTTCGGTGCCTCATCATCAACAACAAGAGTAAAGCATTTTAAAATTTCCATCTAGACTGAGCTTAGAAATTTAAAAATATAGGTAAACATGGTTCTCTGAAGTAATATATCAAGAACGGAAACGACGAATTCCAAAATTTATCAATTTATCAATAGTACTGGTATTGGTAAACAATATTATCAGTTTTTTGCTAGGTGTTGTTCACGTTTGGAGTGTAATTTCAATTCTGCAGTTTGAGGGTCTGGATCCCTATTCACCCACCCTTTCGCATTAAACATTTCATGTTATAATGACACTTCCGTGTTTTACCTCAAATAGCAAAGTTTGTTGCCTATCAGCATTTGATGACAACGCCACTTGAAATCTAGAAGTAAAGGGTCAAGTGCATGCAATTCTTTCTGGCACCAGTAGAAGATGCCACCACAAGCATGTCTTTTTTGATGGCATTTACATCCTGCTAAGGGGTAATACTTTCAACAACTTTCTTTTTTTACTTTTTAAACACGTAGAGGCTGAGCGTTATAACAAGCATAACGTCCATTTCCCGCTGAAAGATCCTTTTCTTCCTTAGAATTCATTATAATTTCTATTTAAATCCGGGCTAAACACAAGTTCACTACCGTATTTTGTAGTTGGGAAAAAGCCGCAACTTTTTTGCAGTAGCTCCATTTTACCCTGAGAGTCTTCTAAGCAACATTATTTTAACTTTTTTACTAAATCTTATCCTCGGGCTCCAGTTATCATCAAAACCCTTGCGTGTGCAGGGAAAGATAATTGGGTACACGGCGAGAGAAGTAGAAAGCAAACCTCTGTGAGTTATCTCACCATAACTGTTAACTAATAACACTTTCATTTCAATGTACGTAATCTATTACCCGCCAGACTTCGTCTACTATAGCTTAGAGCTGCAACCTATCTTTATCATAAAATACATCTGCTTTTAAATTTAAGGAAGATCTTAATGCTTCGATAATGGATGCTTCAATATCTCCATAATGAGACCTTGGAGTATATCCGTCTCGTAGAGACCTTGCAATAGTAACGTAGTTCGGTTTAACGGCATTTCCAAGGAAGCCAAGAATCTTCTTTAGCGTACTAGAGCGTTTTAATATTTCATTTTTAGTTGTACTCTTCAACTTCACGACAATATCATTAGGGACAAGAAGTCCGTGGCAAACGCGAAATGGGTTGCCAGTTACAAACTTTGGACTCGATTGCAAGCAAAATTTAGTCTTACTTATTAATTCAAGTTCTTCTGGTATGAACTTTAGCAATAAGTTGATAACTTGGTTAAACTTGGTCAGAAAGTCTATTCCTGGGCACCTCATGTCATACACATCTTTTGGCATCATTCCCTTTAACTCTGCCATATTTGAAACGTACATCGTTTCTTGAGAGCAGCTTTCCATTTGGTGACACTTGATAATCTTGTGAAGCAAACTGATCAAAAACGTAGACGCTCTCCTCTCGTTACCAGACGACGAAGGACAAAACAGATCCTCCATAATCAAGTCTAGTCTTTCAATTTTAGTAAAGTTTAAGCCCTTTTCCAAAAGCTCCATAGCTGGACTTTGGACTCCGAAATAGTCTTCATCGAAGTCAAACAGGGCTTCTTTGTTTTCAAGGAGACTGGTGTCGAAATGTTTCAACACGTGATCCTCGCGCATCGTATCAAATTTGAAAGTCCTAAAGACTTTGCAATTATCATTAGATATAATTACTTCGGGATTGTCTTGTCCCCTTATCAGAACCAAGCATTTAGTTCTTCTTCGGCATGTCATACAGAGACAGTACGTTTTGTTTTTGGACTCGTACATCTCAGTCACTCCTACACCTATCTGGCATTGTTCATATTTTGAAACCCTTTCTCTGGCCCAGGAAGGATAAATCCAGACAACGTGGTTGAAAAGTCCCAATATGACAGAAGAAATTATAAACACGTCATTTGATTCCATGAGAGCTCCTACCATTGCTGTCGTAAATTCTTTCGGCCATTCAAACGATGGCATGTCATTCGCGTAGTTTGGAGTGCCTAGGTCGGAGTGCGCATCGAAGTGAATCTGAAAGAAAGGGAAAATTTCGTATCATCAGAAGACACTAGATAAGGGCAAAGGGGAAAGGGTAGTTGAATTTTTTATCATCGAACTAAAAGATCAAACTGAAACCAAGAAGGATTAGCGTACATGTTGGTAGCTACATGCTTATTGCAGCATTTTCTACAACAAGAAAGTATCTTCATCACTCTGGGTGACTTCTTCAACAAACTTTAACAAACTTAACTTGTTTAGTTACCCCAGCGACGAATAAGCTGAAGTAAATCACAAGTGATAACTTTTAACGAATAAAAACGTTTAAGTGATTTTCGAAGATATTGTCGTCACCACCACATAACCTAGGATTACGTTTTAAGAGGGGTTTTCCGCTTTGTACGAAGGATAAACTAGCCCCATAAATTTAGTGTGAAGTTTGCACTGGAAACCAAATATGGAAATGTTTCTTATACATTGCATAGAGCGATTTTTACGTCGAATGTGTAGGAAGTGAGAAGACAAGTTTTTCAATGACATGAGTGACCAAAAATGTGTCACTCCTAAAGGTGTTATCTGCAAAAACGTGTTCTAATCTTGTCATTACCTGGAAATTCTATGCAAAATTGTTCTACTTTTACCCCACACAACTGCTGTGATCAGTGTCTTACAAAAACGTTTAACAAAATTGAACCCGCTACCTAACGCAATCTTCAGGTTTTGTACCACTAATCAACTTTTCAAATGCATAGATGAGATCTCCTTCTCTAGGGTTGTAATGGCAAGTTTTATAAACGTTATTTTCACATGCGGAATGACGATTTTAGATATAATATAGATGTTCTTGAACTTCCAGCGAAGAGAGTGTTCAGCTGATAAAGGAATACGTCATAATTTCCAACTTTGCTGCCCATCAATTTAATGTTTTGAGGACAGGGATGAAAAGGTATGGAAAGCAGTTGACTTAAATCAACTTCGTACCGGTGTGGTCAGAATAGACTGCCTCTGTACTTACAGGTAAATGACGAGTGATGCTGGTAACTAGACACGTTTTAATTCTTCGTCATGTTACACAACACATGGTCCACATGTACGATACACAAGACATAATACGGATATAAACGTTACCTATTCAAAGCTCTTTCACACGTGCTTTCTGTTTTAAAACAAACATGTATGCCTTAAGGGTTTATTGACGTCGAGATGAATTTACACCAGAAGCGTTTTCTGGCGTGAACCATAAATGGTGTTGTCATCTGACGTGTTTAGTTCCCAGCTTCCTCGATGCCTTAAAGTTGAAAAACTTCCAACATTACTGCCCTACGAAGCATTATAAAACTGAACTCACAATAGAGCTGTCATTAGGCAGTGTATTGCTGTGCAGTAGGCCACGATACCTCCAATGCTAATTGGTTTTGTTCACGCATTGTGAGTGTCCGTGATACACTGAAGCAAGTACAGAGGGTCTTCTTTGTTAATACGTGCTGCCGTTGCTAGCTTGCTTTGATTCTACATCGCCTTCTAAAGGAGGTGGAGATCGATTTGCATTAGGATGATGCTTGGCGCCCAGGCTACCTTTTGCTGACATGATATTTGGATTTTCTAGCAGCAATATACTGCAATAAATTGAGATTAACCACCAACGTAATACTTTGAAGAAAATCAGGGGGCCGTAAACTCTCTCCAAAACATCATCACTTCCTCTCATGCATTTGGTTAATGTTTTCATAGTTTTAATTGTCATTCCTTCTGTCTAATAGAAAAGAATGCTTCTACGATATATCGACTTATATTTCCTTGCCAGTGCTATTCGACATCATTAAAAATCAACACATATCTCGTCACCTTCCTATATTTTTCCAATATATCTCGGGTACTGAGCTTCCCGTCGTTTTCGGCAGAGAAAAAGTGGGCTCGTTAATACTAGTCCCCAAGTTAAAAATGGCATGTAAATGTCCATGGAAGATCTGTGGTTACACGAAGTTCAACTGAGTCTCCCAAGAGCAGAAATTTTGCTGGGGGCGAAAATGGGGCAGAAAAACTGACCTTACTTTGAGGCTGAAGATAATCGATCCAGTGCTTTTTAGAGATAAGTGATCGAAAGTCAACAATGCTGATATTTTTCAACTTTGATGCATCGAGGAAAAAAAGGCCTTTGCTGTGAATTGAGGCTTGAAATACGCCATATGACGCATAACATATAAGGTGAGAGTCAGAAAAACTCATCTAGCCTGAATCTAGTTTAATTATAGAGAAAGAGTGACTACAGGGTGTGTTTTAAAAGCCTTCTTAGTTGAATACAATTTAATTCTAAAGCCATGCTACATTTTTCATATCTTTGTAACTCTCAAAGATACTCTTGTTTTAAAAGGCGACAATCTCGTCTGATGAGAATAAATAATTAAAAACGGCGTGCTCAAGCCCTACATCAAAGTCCAATAAGACCATTTGCCAAGAAAAAGATAGTAATCAAATTTGTAACTCAATGTCTTGAGTTAAAGACCTGAAGACAGTCTGGTTTACACCCATGATTTAAGTTCAAAGTTCTACCATCTGCCTGACAAGTGACTCAGATCAGCTAAAACCATTTTAACCACGCGAAGCGGGTACGATATATTATACGATCAATGGCTTCAGTAGCTAATTACACAAGCTACTTACAAGGAACGTATGAACAGAAAGAGCCGTTACGAGAATTTTTGCAGGCGTGTTTGGAGTTAAAAGGAGACGTTTATAATGCTTTCTAAAGAGTTTAGCTATTTAGTATCAACCAGTACAGGACATTCTTTAGAATATAGATGTCAGCAATTTTACTAATGTTCAGACTGATATCATCTCTTATATTTAACTCATCTGTTATCAAAAGGTTTCTTATAAGCGTGCAAAATTGCGTTACGGATTAAACGGCTTCTTGTGTTGTATTTAGACTAAACTGCGTATGATAGAGTTCAATCAGTAGGCCCTTGAAGCATATCGATGTCACTTGTAGCTGTTTCCTGGATGATATGGACTTCGCCAACTAAAATTAATCAATTTGCAGACTCAACTTTTGTAATTATCTCTGCAGATGCGTTATTACTTGATCAGTAACACTTGAGCTCTTGAGCTGCAAAGATAAGCCAGAATGGCATGGAGATTTGACCATGGAGCGCCTAGAATTGGTCCATTTCCTTATATAAGATACAGTTAACTTACATAGTTGTCACAATGCTTAAACAGGCTCTGTGGATGTTTTCCCGCACTTTTCCGTCTCTAAGTTTAGTCAGCATTCAATGCGTCACCAACATTATAAGCCCAACAACACGTTTTGCTTGGACCTCCCCCATTGCTTTTATTTTATTACGGAATTCTTGTAAATTGAGGAGCAAGCTTTAATGTTGATTTACACAGTACCATTTGTTTTAAGAGATAACAGGGAAAGGGAAAAGTATGCCACCACCGGGACA
>JAAAKL020017872.1:0-10450 GCA_010016065.2 Carybdea cf. marsupialis auct. non (Linnaeus, 1758)
AGAGCATGCTAAAGAGTCTATACACCAAATTTTTGCCGTCCTGCCCTCAAACAGGGCTTATACCTCTCTGCTCATCAAGAGGTACAATGAGAGATCGCAACTGAGCAGTCAACAGGACTCGTGCTAGTTTAAAACATTTTGTAGAAGAATTCTCTTGCCAGCTCGCTTGCCAGTAGGCTATAGAAAAGTGTTATAGACTGTAAATGGCGTCGATTTGTTTTTAATTTTTCTTTTCCAGTAAACTGATGTTGTCCCCCGCATGTTTAACTAGATCATTTAGGGATACCTCTCGCAGTTAGTATTTTCCCAGTAATTTAATAACTCATTTAGACGTACTGTAATCCTTTATCGTTACAGCTGCTGATATCCGGTATCCATTGATTTCCGTTTATCTTTCAGGTTGGAATGGGCTGCAACTTTTCAATCCATGACTGAGAGGACACCTGAGCAAGTACTTGATCGTGCTCATGTTTTGTCAAGCCCAGTTGTTGCTTGCCATTTAAAAACTGATTTCGATATGGCACAATGATGTGGTTTTTATTCAATAGGTAGTCCCCGAAAACAGATGTATAAAGGAAAAGTAAGGGTTAATAATCCATATATGTTTGATGAGAGTTGTAAGTGAAAGCAAAACAATTTCAGTAAGGTAATTTTACTATTTCGTATTGCAATAGGGGAAGATTGAAGAGCTTGAGATATTTTTACTTGCAGGAAATCCATCTTGTGTAAATACAGCTTCTTCTTAAACGCTTCAACGCTTTTATATTTTCCGAACATTTTTAGGAAAATTTTGCACGACCAAGGACGTTACCGACGACGCTCGCTATCGTTTTCGTTTGTTACCGAATCGCTTTTAACCGCAGAAAAATAAGAGGAGGAAAAGAAAAGGTCATTTATCTCTGATTTATTATACTTTTACTACGTAAATACAAGATTATTTCACATCGTCACTTTCAGACTCTTCTTTGGTTATTGTAAAGTAGTAATCAAAAATTTTGCCGCTTTCACTGGAATTTATGTCGCCCTCTCTTTCAGGTTCATCAGCAATTTTGACGTTTTCATTTTTCAGCATCTACAAATGCTTCCGTTTCTTATTTTTCACCATCATGAATTACAAAATATTTGTCCTTTACCTCGAGTTTATCTAAACCTTCCTCATTCTCACCAATCACGTCGTCACTGGTTTCGAATGGAGCTTCCTGATCAAGCTCATCTGTTCCAGACTCATCACCATGCTTCATATTTTCCTCATAATTATCCTCTGCTTGCAGATCACTGGCAGCATTAGCTAGTTCTTCTTCCTCAATAGAAGGCTCTTCTTCATCGGCTAAATCGGCTTCATGAGAATCATCTTCCAGCTCATGATCTTCAGCTTTTATCCCATAATGCCGATGGTCAACATGCGGGATGGTAAGACCAGTTTTTCCCTTATCAGCTATTAAGTCTACATAAAAGATAAAAAACACAAGTATCTATTCTGTGCCCATGGCAAGAAACGATGCGTCTTTGCTATCGGGAATTACAGGACGAAACTGAAAACACGGTAGTGTAGATGATATACCCGTAATGGAGGCACCGACATGGCAAACTGTTTACTGTTGACACATTCCTAGATCCTTTAACTCTTAAGATTAAAGCACGCCTACTTTTTAATGGACAGCAAACAACACGGTGATGATCACAAATAGAGCAGGGCTTACAATAAGCATTGTTTTCACTTTCAAGAAAGATGTAAAGAAAATCAATGTAAACGACAGCAGTTTTACATCTTTGAGAACAAAATTGAAAGTGACATCCAATACAGAGATTGGTGAAGAGTATACTGCCTTGCACTAAACCGGTAATTCGAGTGCCGTCATAACCACAAATCAACCAATCATTGAACAGGTACTTGTGAGGTACAAACTTACCCTTTTTATGTTCCAAAGGAGCATTATGGACTATATTAACCGTCATCAGAAGAAAAAAGAGAAGTACAGACTTCATTCTTGCTTTAAAATGCGTGTTTGTTGCTTGTCGTGCTTACAGCAGATGAAAGTGAAATGGACTTAGCAGCATCTGTATTACTTATACTCAAGGCTTTGTTACTTTCCTCCTTTGTTAACTAAATGACCTCGTTTTCTTTACGGAATAAAGTCATAATCAGGTTGAAAATGCAATTTTGTTATTCTAAAGTGCTATCGGGACTGTCCATTATTGATTCTGAGATAGTTGAATATCAAAGGATCAAGGAATTTTTAGCGCTCCTGGTGACAAAATGTTCTTTATATCTCTAGTATCTTTCCTAAATGTTTAATATTTCCAATAGGCTATTCAAACACCACCTGTTTGTTGCACCTCAGTTTTTATGTACTGAACAATAAACAAGGACAAAAACGATATGAAAACATGAGAAACGCCAAGTATCAGAGAAGTTTATCAATGAATCTTCGTTGGTGCCAACTTCAGGCACAAATGAAATCCAGCAATTGAAGTAATATCACTAATATCTTGGATAAAGGGGAGAAGGTAACCCTGAAGACTGAAGAGACATCAAAGACTGGGAATGAAGGGATTCATGCTTCATTAACTCTTCCTTGGCAGTACATGCGAATGCACAATGCCATAAAAATGACTTCGTCAGGTTTTTTACTAACCATCTGTAGGAATCTATTAAACAATACTTTTTTAAAAACGTCTGCTCCATTTACTTCTCTGTTCACATATATAACGGAAACACAACAGCTCTATATGGAGATAACATATTCCCACTGTTTTCAGTGAAATCACTATTAGTTCCCTCCATCTCATAAACAGACAATATCTTTAATGAGTTCATGGAACAATGACCAGGTATTGGAGGTTTGAACATCAATATCCCAGGTGATATACTTTTCCAGCTAACATGGTACAAATACTCTTACCTCTCAACGGTTAAAACTTTTGCGTGGTCTGCTGTAAAACCAATACTAGTCAGCTTGCAGGATAAGAGCAAATTGTTCTACTTAACCGTCAGTCTTTTCTCTCAGGAAAGTGCGTCACAGCTTTTCCGTTATTTTCTTCGCAGACTCAGTGTTACCTAAGTTTTGGATTGTGTAGTTCCATTAAACAGTACTTCGTCCACAACTGGGTGTTGCAATCCTTTTATATACAAGGAAACGATTATAGTGGGTTTGAGTTTTGTATTCCTTCACCACAACTACTGTTAATCCTTTGTTTATATCGACGTTCTCGAACATGATGACAGGAAATCTTTAGATCAGCACAGTCATGTTCTAATGTTTCTATGTCTCCAACTAAAATAAGCATCAGTTTTGGTATGGTATGGAATGACAAGAATGTACTGAAGTTAGCATGTATTCGTCACCTATGAGTGCAGTTTTGTGGTTGATGGAAAGAGGAGAATTTATGAGTGTGGAGACAAACATACTTATGTTATTGATATTTAAGCGCAAATGCCAAGCAAAGCTAGTATGTCTATAATGTTCTATTATGACACATAGACTGTGTATTCTGTAGGACAGGAACGAGTTTTTGGAATTCAATAATGTGAACATCATTCTATTCTCAATATTCTTTGTCTTACAATTGAAAATCGCTTACCTCGAATTTTAGTTTATTGGATCAGTATTTGAACCACACCCTTCGCTCGCAGTTGGAGTCAATTGTCAGCAGTTGTAGTCCTAAATGTTCTCTGGGGAGAATACTTTCACTTTACGTTTCTTGAATCGTTTGTCGACGTCCTTGTGAGCTCGTCATAAGGTTTCTGTATCATAAAGCTCAGCTAAGTTGAATTTGTCAGTCCGAAAGTTCTGAATCTTCTTAAGTTACAAGTTGTTGTGCCTATCCACATGGACGTAGATCTGCCCAGAATAGCAAATGGAGCATGGTTATTGAGACCGGGGACTTTTGTTTACATTGCCTCTCACTGCGTTTGATCTTCTTTCAATATTTAAAAAAAATGTTCGCTGATCCCTATATGTTGTAAGATATAGGATGGAAACTGTTGTAGCTAATTTATGCTAACTAATAGAGACATCTAAGTGTCTTTCTCAAATATCACTTTGTAAAAATATGCGATATGAAGAGAAAATAAAAGGAAATTAAAAATTTATAAAAACCCTACACACAGAACATATCCTATACAATTATTGCAAATGCATTCATCGCCATGCCATCCCTTAATTTTACTTTGAATTCTGGAAGTGATTCACATCCTCAGATATGAGTAGAAAGATAATTCAAGAGTCATGTTCCCTATATCTGATGGTCTTGAGATCATACCGTACTGTATTTACTCTTGATGAAAATCATTGTTGTATCTATTAAACATTTTAATCATCAATGTTTGCAAGTTTATAATATGAGTAGGAATAAAATTATAAAGCAGCTAAGAATCCTGCATTGAAGGCTTTTCTCGCGTGACTGCTATCACTTTTCTTTTTCACGTGTTGCTATGAAACATCCAAGAACACCCGTAGCTGAGGGGGAGGCTAGGGGGGCTTAGCTCCTCCTGGAAGATTTCTTAGTGTCATATAGCCCCCCTGGGATACCAGTGTAGTAAAGTTTAGGAGTTTAGGAGTTTCTCGTAAGTTGTGTAGAAACGTTCTTTATTCGGCAGCCATCTTTAAAATCCTCCTGCTGACTCCCTGTGTTTGTTTGGAATTCATGTGTGGGCTTGCAGTTTGTTGGCGGACGAGTGTAGTTGGGATATTTTTAGTTCATTTAGCCCTAGCTCCCGCCAATGATTTCTGTTCTAAAATTAGCCCCCCTGCTCAAACAAAGTCAGCTACGGGGTTGCATCCAAGTTAACGAAGGTTGACTAACTATGAATGCTGTCATCATGATTCTATCTTTAGAGCGTTCCATATACGGGTGAGAAATCATAAGGATATTTTCGGCCCTTTTGCGTAAGGAATCAATTTTACATTCAAAGATGAACTTGAAAATAAGCAGTACACTTGTTATCATTTGTTCTTTGTACCAGAGATTTTGAAAAATCTTTGTTTGTACTTTGTAACAAAGTACTTAAAATATATATCATGGTTATCTAGTTACTGCCTTTTCAAAGCGCCATAAAGTGGTTTTATTCGTATTTGTCGTTTCATTTACTTTAAAATTATCCGTAGAAGAACTTTCTTAATACTATTTCTTTGACAGAAGAATCTTGCTAAATTTTGCTTCTAAGAAGAGGGAAATCATGAGGCTGTAAAGTAAAGTATAGTTAATGTCTCGTCATACAATGGCTCGATAACAATGCAAGGCTCAAGGTCATAAGAAAACATATCATTTAAAGAACATAAACTTTACAAAATGTCTTAGTTTATAGTCTCAATACATTCGAACACTGCGACTTGCGAGGCATGTATTACACACACGTACGTAAGATTAGTGTAACTGTGGGCTGTCACTAAAATTCTATTCAATTCATTAATTATTGTACCCCCCCCCTCCCTTTGGAAATTTCTGGATTCGCCCCTGATATTGCCCATCAAAAGTCAAAAGTAGAGGGCAACATATATCACGGTTAACTAAAGGCCGCAGCAGTCGGGTGTAGGGTGCATGCCCCTTGTTTTTACGGAAGTATTGTTACATAGGAATCCACTGAATACGTGACGTCGTTCTACTGTTTTGAATCGTTTGTTGCGACCTCTTGCTCACCCTTTGTATACGCTCATGTCCAGCTAGCCAGCCAGGGCTTATGATGACTTTACTGAAATCGTCACAAAGCTATGACAGAGCTTCGAAGTGTATAACGTAAATATTGTGTACATTGTAATATCAAAAGAGAGGCTACTGTGAAACCATAAAGCTTGGAAGAACCAGCTGTCTTCTTCCTCCACGCTGCAACCGCTTACCTTTTCTTTGAATTTTTCGAAGAGAAGTGAAACAGAGGTGCATCAGCGAAACGAGGCTGTTGACAACAAATCATGGATTTGCATTGAAGTGAGAATGAACTGGTTGAATGGAAGTTTATGACAGGAACTATTTGATTTTATTGTTTAAGTCGTGCAAGAAACGATAATATGAGGATGAAAACATGAGTATGTTGTGTCCACGTGTCAAGTGATGCTTACATCTAGTTAGCAAAACGGGTGGGGTGTACCAGAGATGGCAAGGACAAGCCGTCGAGTATGCAAAGTTTTTGTGTTGTGTATCTGTTGGTACATATTCAGCTCCTGCAATAATGTTATTAGCAAGAAGTTTCTCACGAAATATCCGTATCCAGTGACAGTTTCGTTGTCGCATATGTTTGCGAATTCCTTCTACATGTATCCAGTTCTGATGACTGCCGGTATACCAACCAGGATTACGGTTTCTCATACAAGTTTTTGGAAATTCGTAGTACCACTTGGCTTCGGCAAGTTACTTGGGTCCGTTTTATCTCATGTCAGTGTTTGGAAGGTACCTGTTTCGTATGCACATACTGGTAAGATATTAACAATTAAATACTCGTAACAATGACGTTTTGTATTGATTTGTATATTATTAGGTCCTCTATCCGGAAGTATTGTCTATTGAGTACGAGTTGCTCTCTGTCGCGAGTCTCCTCGTAATAGTTGTCGTCTGATTTGGCAAAGGGGTTTTCACTTTTTAAATTTCCTTACGTTAGTCGTAGGGAAGGATGATATTACAAATTTTTATCTTACGATACCATTAGTATGTTTAAGTAGAATGAATTTGGGGAGGGAGCTGAGGGGACGTAGCCCACCTAAATTTCCTTTATGCGCATATGGCGAAGAGGGTGTTCCCCTGTATTTCTTTGAAGTGTTTCTATTCTGGAATAGTACCGTACTATAGAAGATTAGCAAATATACTGGTACAGTTTTTGCAGCTTCCAAAGTTCGCATTTTTCTTTTGATTTAACTACTGGTACCGATTTTATCAAACTGACAACAGTCTCTAGTTGACAAGTAGTTATACTACCGGTACTAACTTAGGCCTAATCAGATGACTGACTTTGTCAATCGAAGTCGTTTGGAACACAGTGAACAATAATCTGTAATGCTAGATTTAGCCCTACCTAATTTCAAGTCGGTTTTTGGATTTTTATTAAGGACTTAACGTAGATATTGATATGCGTTGTGTACTACATGTTTATGTCTGCAATGCCCTATGTGCTGTGGTTCCTCTCGAACCAAAATTGCAACGATGCATTTTGGGCACTCTTACAACGATGCTGGAAATAAAGGATCGCAAATTTAAGACTATAGATTGAAGATCGCTAGGAAGACAGAAATGCGGAAATAACAAATTCTTTTTGGAATCCATTCGATGCTTTAAGTTTGACAAGAAAAAATAGTTATTGTCGTTTGATGAACTGACAGAAATTCATCGTTTGTCAACTCAATGACCTGTAACAACAAACACCATTTGCACCTGCTGTGATTTCAGGGATTAAATAGCTTTAATTGTTAATATGTGTTTATGTTGTCAATACCATTGAAAACAAAATAGAATGTTGCAATAAAGCTGAACTTGACATTAAAAGAAGTAGTTCCAGTTGAGTGTCTCAAAATTCAAGCTGATATCTCTCTTCAATGGAGATTTGTTCTATTCATGAGCTTATCCCAGATTTACATAAATGTCAGATAAAACGTTTGGCAGTCCCACACTCAAATTGTCCATTACTTTGCTGTAAAGAGAAAATCAAGCATCCAAATGGATTGAACTTTGATCTTCTCAATGTTATGAACAGATGAACTTGTACAGTTCTCTTAAATTTAACTAAAGCTCTTCACACACTGTGTGTTATTAAGAAGTTGTGCATCATCTTGCTTTGACTACTAGATCCAAGTTATGCTAAATGGGAGTATTCTTGCTTTAGATTACTTTGGCTCTGCTTAAATGCCTCCTTTTCCTTCAAAATTGTATGTTGTGTTTGAGGTCACTTCCATCAAGACTAAAAGAAGCAACAGCTATTTTTTACTGTACTGTTCATGAAAGTCACTTACAATTTTTGATATTTTAGCTCAGATTACAGGATGGGGTTAAGCCATTTCGATGGACACTGTTATTTAGGAAACTAACATAGTAGCCCGCGTCACTCTCATGTTATTATCCAGGAAATCTTTATTAACTTTCTTTACTGGTTATTAAAACTGCTGTGGTCTAGTGGATAAGTTCCCTGCCTTGAGTTCAAGAGGGTCAGGGTTCAAATCCCGGATGGGCCATTGGTGAGGGCATCCAGTATTTAAGTGCTCTGTGCTCCAACAAGTCCCATACATGTACATGGGCACCACCCTAGCCCTTGCAAAGGGGACTGCATGGCATTAAAACCGCACCATCATCACCATCATCATTTACTGGTTATTAATCTAGTTAACATTATAATGACTGAGGACATTAAACTGTACATCATAATGACATTTAAGTTGAGTTTTACTAAATTTGGGTTGGAATAGAACACATCATGTAAAACACTTGTCACATGAAAAAGGTGTCCATTCCTGGTGTTATATGCTAAACTTCTAGACCTCTATTCTTAGCAGCAGGAGTGTCTGACATGCAAGGCTTCGAAATGCTCTTTTCCAAACTTAACAATATTTTGGAACCAGGGTTAGGGGAACTTGCATATTTCAAAGTCGAGAATTATAGGAACAAACCCAGGAAATTGTTGAAGGGGGAAGTGAGACCAAGACCATTGCGCTGATGCATCATTTTGTGGAGGGAAACTAAACATGTTACTGATGAGGGTAGGACATCATGCCAACCTGAAATTTATAAAGAGTTGTTTGTTCAATTTTTGATTTGGTATTCTAATTTGAATTTCTATTGTCCTTTGCTGAAACACAATACAGCAACAGAGTAAGTTTACATGATTTATAGTTCTATCTCTTTTCAGGTTATTGTACACACATTAAATCCATGAGTCGGCTCCCATTCTTGGATAAGCTCTCCCTGTTAATAAACCACCATGAAAAATTACCCGATGGCTTTATCATAGCTTTCAATAATCTTCTTCTGTATATATTAGGGTTTTTTATTCTTTATCCTACTCTATTAGTGCAGGTTAAATTAATATGTTATGTTATGTTTACATACCTATTTGCCCAACCTACGGCTTGCTGGCAGCATAACTTGGCTGTTTAAGCCAAATCCAATGTAAAGTATACAGCTTGACACTGCTTACCCTACAATGTTGTGGCTTGGTATTATCTTCTAATTCTACTCAGGTGGTTTCTTAATTCTCACACAAAATGTTTATATTTTTGTCTTTCTATGTTGGATTCATGAAATTGGCAATATCAGTTAAGGTGAGATGTGATGTCATATATTGATGTATTCAGCTGCTCTACTTATTTGCCCCACTATACATTTGCATTATAAATATTGTGTCAAACATTTCTTGTTCATACAAGTTTTCCATGTCTCTCAGTCATCTAATTTCCTGATCATCAGCAGAGTCACCGTGCATGTCTGCACTTACTGACACAAGTCTCCAACATACAAAGCTTTTGTTAGTTAGACATATATGATGTCCATCACAATTTGTTGTGCAACAGCCAACAATTCCAGGGGGCTTGTATCTTTGTGGTAATTGTGTAATTTTTGGATGAAATGGAACAAAGAGAGATGAGGTGGCAGAATTAGATAAGTAATATGTAGCACTGGTATAGATTATGTGGCTCTTTTTGTATTGATAACAAGGAGTTGGTTAAGAACAATGTAATCAGCAATAAAAAAGTGCTGACTACACAACTGCCCCAGTCTGTTTGGAATTGTACTGTTTTTCGAACATGTGCTTAATGTGGCATGTGTTGCTTAGTCCTTGTTATTCAATATGAGTTTCATTGTTTTATTGGAATATAGTGTGTGCAGATAACTATCAATTTAGGATTTCTCTTGATTTATGTTGATTTTTTTGAATACTGTGATTTTGCCTTACCAATACATACGACTTTCCTGGTCTTACAAACAATTAGAACTAGATTTGAAAAATGAAATACTGATCTTTTCACCTCTGGATATAGTGCAGAATATCTGATTTTTGTGAAAGTGGCAAATCAGAGTTATGCACAGAGGAGATACCCCTTCCATTCAGCAGCATGGCCTAGTTAGGTCTGATATGGACGTTGACCACAAGTAAGCCCAAATGCATTACTTTATAAACCATTTATAAGTTGTTTGGTAAATCTGAAACTTGGATACAGCCATGAGCCCATTATTGTAGATTGGACATCAGCAATTTTATGTTTATTTTTGTTATGAGTGTTACTAGGTAAGTTGTTTAACTGCTTGTTAAACAAGCTCTACTTTTTTGTCTACTTTGTGCAGACTTCCATCTTTCAATAAATTTATAAAATGACTTATGATTATTTTGTATGCAGGGAATGATGCCAATATTTACAGTTCTGTTTGCTAGACTATTATTCAAACAACATCATACTGTATATGTAAGTACACTGTAATGTTTACATTTTCCCCAGTATATAGCCTTGTTAAGATGCATTATTAACAGTTAGTGGCG
>JAAAKL020017873.1:0-10449 GCA_010016065.2 Carybdea cf. marsupialis auct. non (Linnaeus, 1758)
ATACGTAGCTATTACCCTCGAAAACTAAAACTTTTGACATAGGAAAAGAGCCTTTAATCACATTCGTTACCATTTACAATTATAAAATAGTCTAATATCTTTGTCAATTGACTTTGATCCCTATTCCTAAAAATCTCAAGAAAAATGAAAACGAAAAATAATAAATTAATAAAAAGAGTGGGGCGATTTTATCATTTTGCCACAGCCACCAACAGGGCACTGTTGATTCGATCCCCCGTTGTGACATTATGATGCGGGTGCTTGATACGAACGCGCAAATTGGAAGTAATAGGACTGGTATCCTACGCTGATGATTACAACAGACAAGTGACATTACCTAACAATTGCTTCCACTTGGTAGCATATATATTTCATCGACAAAAAAAATCGATTCTAACGTAAATTTCCGTCTAGTGGGCTCTCCTTTTTCAAGCGTGACTCTATTGGTCGTATTGGTTTGAATGCAGAGTGACTGGATTATATATACTTACTTTTCTACAAGAGCCTATGTTTTCTCGGTATCAGATATTATTATGTTTTGACTAAATATTCATTAAAAAACCTACGAAATCTCTACCTTACTATTTTAACTTCTAACTTTACAATTCAGGTCTATTTAATAGCACCTTGCTTTTAAGAGGACGTGAAACTCCGGATACCAACTGTGAAACGAATAGTGAAAGGGAAATAACTTAATATGAAGTTGAAACGATCAGCCATAAAAGAGGCTTTTCTTTTATCAGTATTATTGGAAAGGTACCGTAGTGTAAGAGGGAGTTTACTTACTATTTTGGGTAGGGCGCTTATTTACTATTTTGGGTCCGGTGCTTATTTACCATTTTGGGTGTGGCGCTTATTTACTATTTTGGTTGGGGCGCTTATTTTAGCAAGAGCGCTAATTTGGAACAATATGATAGATACAAATTGTAGTTTTCATTATAGAGGGTCTCTATTCATTCCTATTCCAAGCACCAAATAAGATTAAGGGACAGATATTTCAGGTAATTATGATTTCGCTGCTGTAATACCAAGGTGACCCGTTCAACAAAATATAAGTAAAGAACCAACACAAAAGTAATATTGCAATGAACCTTACCCTAGCAACTGCAGAACGAATTGCACGTAGGTTTTACTAAAGCACAGAATCACAAAGGTTTGCTAAATATGAAAGAGAAGGAAATTCTCATAATGCAATGTTCAAATACAGATACGACGAGAATGGAAGATCTACACATCAAAAATGAATGAATCAATGACCAAGTTTTCTTTTAACTTCTCTCGTTACAGTTGTGATAGCGCAATGCCCCAGGAAGGTACCACACTGATTGATGATCAATTCCGTTCCTTATGACACGTCTTAAATGCAATGTACGAGGAAATTATCTGTAGAAAATTAATTATAGCATGTTGTGTACAGGTCTAAATGCACCGATCAGCGGCTAAAAACGCTATAATTGGTGGAGCCACCAAACTCCAAGCTAAACATCTTTTGAAATAACGATTGTCTATTTCAATCTACAATGAGTTTTATATCTACAAAGTAAACACCATAAAAATGGTGACTTTTGCTAGTATTCCTTACTAAATCGCATAAACTCAGAAACGTTTCCTTGAAAATGGTAAGAATGCAATAAAGATTCTTACCTAGAAAGCCCACTAAGATTTTCTCTATGTCGCGTGGTAAAACCTGCTAGTGGTCGTACTACTGAAATGGAGGTCTTGAGCAATAAAGTGCACGTCTATAGTTTTTGGTAACTAAATTCTCAAATACTTACACTTAAATTGCAACTCTGCAAGTCTATCGCGTGTTGAGAAAACTTCAAACTTAACACGTAAAAAAGTAGTAATTCTAAGAGATAGACACGAGGGAAATCAGTAAAAATAACGGAGGGGATAGGACCGGTATTTCCATTTCTCAACTCTAACAATATCCGATGATGTGAAGCCAAAGCGTTGACATTCACTTGCGGTTTTTACCAGTATCGACGATGAATAGAAACTTAATCGTATGTTTGCAAACAGTCCCAGCTTCCTCTGAGAAATAGAAGCACGAGAACTACAAAGAAAATTTAGTTCATAGCAATGCTCTGCATTGCCAGCAAACTTCTTTTATTACATAATATGCGGCAACTATCACTACACAGTAAACAAATGAATCCTCTACCGGCGGAATTTAACTATAGCCGGCAAAGCACTTTACATACATAATCTATATTTCAATCGATAGGTCTTGATAACTACAGTAAGAATATGACATAAAATTTGAAAATATGCAAAACTCGGGGAGTAAATTGGAGCACTACTCACGACAGGCAAACGTCAACCACAGAAATTGGGCAATTTAAGAGTTTTCAACAATTGAAGTTTCCAATCCCTCTCTGATCTTTTTGGTGCTTTAAAAGTCCTTTACGATTTTAGAGCCTCTTAATACATGGATGCAGTTGTAAAGCAATTCAGAAGCTTTATATTGGGAACATCATGCACACCAGTGTGAGTAAATGTTTTCCCTTCTGCTTTGGCCCTTACGTCGCAGAATACTTGTGGTTTACCCGTCGTGGGTAGTACCCCTCTTTACTCCTCGAAGATTGCAAATTTTATTTCATATTCTTAATATAACCATCAAGACTCTGATTGATTTATAGATTATGTATGTAAAGTACTGTGCCGGCTACAGTCCGCCCACCTTTCATACGTACACCCATGCGACGTACAGCGAGGAGTCGGTCAAACGCTTTACTTGAATACTCAAGGAATGGAAGACGAGGGTGGACCCGGCCATCTCAATTTTTGTATCCACGTGAGAAATTGTTGAAGTTAAAGATGGAGGCTAAGGCGTTGAACTTCACGGTGCTCTTGACCTACAACTTGCGAATGCTTCTGATAACGTTTTTCTTGATCTATAGCTGATACAGTCTGGTTATTACTACAACTGTCCTTATCGTCATTGCCACGCACTGATGAAAAGCCTTGGTACAGTGAAGCACAATGAGATAACTATCTTTTTGCTGAAAATAACAGCGAAAAAGGAAGCAAAGCAACCAATGCTCTACATATACGACCTTGAGTAAGTTGAGTTGACCAAAGTGTTTAACCCTGCCAGGTTACCCTAGAATATTTGGTGGGGTGGCTCTGACGTTAGAATGAGTAGCGTGAAGAGGGAAGGAGCTCGAGGTTAATTCGCCCTAACAATTTTGAAAGATACTGTTTGAAAAGTTAGAATAGTACCGAGATACTTCAAGCATTATACGAGGGACTTAATGGGACACTCTGTATGCGACACTTTGTATGGGTCACTTTGTATGGGAATCTCGTCATCCATATCTCGTACGTAACTGGACATTATAAGAAAGTCAAACAAAAACAAACCTGTATGTGCATTTTAATGATTGCTTTGCCAATCAAAGTAGCACCAAAAAAAGTCCAAAATGGAACTAAACAATGACCACAGGTTATGCCAGCGAGATCAAACAAAGGGTTCGGAATCTGTTAAAAAAGAGGAGACATGTAAAACATAAATGTCCTAACATAAATACATTATTTACTGGCATAAAATGTTTATTGATTAACACTTAGATATTTTAAAAGAGAAGCAAGAAACGCGCGTTGTCACAGTAGGTCAAAGTAAAAATTCGGGACCTTTTCAATCAAGGCCGACCTGATGACGCCGAAAGCTTATAGATTGATTAACACCTGTTAGGAGGATATTACGCCTTTTATTTGTCAACGATATATATCTGTTTAACAAAAATCACCATGACTTTTAGGCATATAGGCTTGCCAGAGTTATGACTGTATGTAAACATACTTGGGAACACTACATGATCTTTACGGAATGAATTATTCAGAATCGTGGAAACAAAACAATGAGAAGTGCTCACTTTCACTTACTATTTTTAGAACAAACTAAATCACCTTGTTCAAGGCCGAAGCCACTAATAGGAGCTTTTACCCTTTGGATGTTCATAGTTGCAGTCCCCTTTCTGGTGTTTCTTTTCTCTTTCACTTGATAATCGTGCTTGCAATTCCCCTCTCTGTCCTATCCCTAGAAACATAGTTTCCCACTTCATGAGAGCAGATGAGAGAGCACAGTACTTCCGGGATCGTGGAAGGCAAGCTCTGGGTCGGTTCGAACTCACGACCCTCTGTTTGTGAGTCTTACACTCTACCACTATGCCACTACTGTATATAAACATTCGACTTTGACCCAGACATTCAATACGGAAGTACTTTAGGCAGACATAGATACTGTGTTAAGAAAGGCGAAGTCAACGATTTTACGATGTTGAAATTGAAAGCGGATTTACGATGGTCCCGGTTTCCAGCCAAAAGTGAATTTGAAAGTAGTCCAGCATATGGTTGAACAGTTATTTCTCTTTATTCGCCAAATCCGTAATCTTGGAATGTTCGTCCTTCTCTGTATCATGACTGTACGTCACAAATACTCCGTTGCCAAGTACTTTGTCGCTTTAGCGTCTGCTCATAAAATCAACATAAACAACTTTGTTTCTAATGGAAACGACTTTATATATTTATTTATTACCGCTCGCCCCTTGTAACTGACTTAACTTTTAAAAAGCTGCTTTATCACAGATGAGTTGAGCGATAAGTGCGTAAGCTGACCCATTACAGAACTGTATCTGTCCTAATTCTTTCTGTATGGTCTCCGTTTTACCAGTTCCTTGCAAGTGTAAAAAACCCCAACAATTTAGCAGCGTATTTATAGCAGTATTAAGTCGATCTTCTAATATGAATACACAGTAAAATACAGAGAGAACTTGTTCTGGCCGGCAATGAAACAGCAGAGTACAAGATAATGTGATCTTTGGAGACCACTTCGAAGATATGTAAAAGTTGAAGCACAGTCCTTAAGGATTAACGAACCGATCTGAAGGACTTCATACTTAGTGACACTCTGATTCTGCAACCACGCAATAATCATACACGTTGAGTAATAGCGGCTGCAGCTTAATTTTCAGAAGAGTAAAAACCACACCATACGTCTAATCATTCTTAGAAGTTTAAAGTGCTAAACTGCATCTTACTGAAATATTAAACCAACGTTACCGAAGCACAAGCAAGAATCCCAAAGAAACCAACTTTTTCCACCAACTGAGGAATAAAACGTTTTGCTCTTGTAAAAAGGTCCTATAAGAAAAACACAATCGATGGTATTAAGTGATGGGATCATCATTAATCAACTAAATGGATCTTACATTCAAGAAATGAAAAAATGATCAGAGATTCTGGCAATTTTCAGGCGGGGCTTATTATTTTGTTGCTCTTAAAGCTCTTAAAGCTGCGCTCTTATATATAAGAAACATGATAAAGACAAAGGGGAACAAAGTGCGCATGCCACATAAAGATGCCACTGTTCATATCATCATCACCGTGAATTATCTGGTCAGTGATTCAAGAAAGAAGTCAATCTTTAGTATTGGTTGGACGCTTAATCGAAATTTGTAGTGCCTAAAAATGTTCCGACTGAAATAAGAGGGCTATTGAAGAAGGGGCAAGGCAATGGATGGTAAAGAGATACTAATTCAACTCTTTATTTGTCGCATAAAAATAGATTCCTTCACAAACCGGATTTTTAGAGGCAGTATACTTAAACCTACAATAGTTTTACAGGCAAAAATATTATTTACAAAATGAAATTAATAAAAATATTAAAATACAAATTAGCAACTGGGTATAAAGATTCATCAGCCAGGGAAATAAAACATACTTAATGCTCGCTAGTTACGCAACATAAATACATAAAATTTCCGTAGTGCTACCTGATGACGAAAAACAAGGGAATGTTTTGTTGTCCTAACGCTCTATATGTCAATATTGCTGACGATCTTACGATAAGGATATAGTATCTTTTACTGACAGACAGTTTTCGCATTGCCTTACGAATGCCCTCTAACACATAGTACCTGCATCCCTAGAAAAGCAAAAATTCCCTACAATTCTTGATAACTTTTCACGGACAAAAACGGACAACGTCCAATAAACTAGGGTGTTCAGTCACGAGATAACAAAAATTCATATATGGCATATTTTGGTGGGCCACTGGTGTACCTAGTCATTTTCGAAGTACTTATGTATTCAATAGGATTAGCACAACAAAGACCCTGGACTTCGTTTTAACTAAGAAGCCATTGAGAACGTTCATGCCAAGTCCTTTACTAAAACGTGTCTGTTGCAGCAAGACTCTACAAAGTCGCTGCATTCATGCAGACAAAACTGACATGGTTTGCACATTACAAATGGCCTCCATTGTGCCTCCTTATTCGTAAAAGCACATAAAACAACTACTGAATCGACTATTGTAGGAAATCTGTCTCTGCAAATTAGTCCTGTCCAAATATCACTAGTCGATAAATCGACGGAAAATAGTGGCCCATTGTTAAGCAAAGTAAGGGGAACGGGCGTGGCTTCTTAATTGAGAAACACCCATGAGCTACCCCGAAGGTAGTGCAATTTGCAAAGCTTATTCACTTGTTTCGTGCTTTGATACATGCATCACATTATTGCATTAAAAGTTAGAGAATACGTCAGAGAAAGTTAACATCAGATTTACTTCCAATTTAACTTTTAAGAACAATATACAGAATATTTAAAGACTTGTTGTGTAGATACATAATGAATAGTTCACATGACATTACACTGTTTTGATAAGTAGGAGCTGCTGATAATACTCTCAGTAGTGATGGAATGTATCATCTTAATTACAAGACAACATAGACCTTTTACCCCGCCCCTACTGGTCATCGACTAGTCGACTATCAAAAAACAGCCGATTAGTAGGTAAGTATTCGACTAGTCATGGGTAGCCCTACAGCGCATCCTTTGCACATATTATGTGCTTCTTTGAAACATAAACTTGTACGTTTACATAATATGCTGCGGTGTCCGCACCTATGGTTTGCAGCTCTCTCCAACCTCGAACGCATTCATAAAAATGAGCTATGATTCACTTACATACGTCACTTACTACCAAACATGGCTGCCTACTTGCAAGTTACTTTACCTTTCTTATCTCTTACTTGTTTGACTACTTTCATTAAAAATGGTCTCCGTACCATGAGGTCGTTGACAACCACCTTCAATGATATCATGGAAGAAAACAGTCCACCTATGGCGACCACCAGCCATTTCTCTACAAGAATCCATTGGGGGCGGGTGAGGGGGTGGTACTTGTCTCCGTAATGGTCCCTAACAGCTTTGTTATAAATTTGTTATTGGGTGAAAAACAGCTCCCAACCACTACCGTATGATCATGCATTGGGTATACAAAGGATGTGTCCTATCGATAAAAGTTTGTCTACTTACAATGTGCGTATCACACTGATGTTAAACCACTAACGGATACATAACTTACATTGATGCGCTCTTTACTTTACCTGAAGCATGCAACACTGGCATAGATCCTCAGTCTCGGGTAATTGTAGCAAGTTGGTCTGCATAAATCCATTGCAACCATAATAATTCAAGAAACGCGGCGAAACGTACCTTACTCTCCGAGGATATAAGTTCTTCGAGCTTTTCGATATCCTCGTCATCAGCATCCGTGCCGGAAAGTCGTGCTAAAACACGAGTTAAAGTTATCAGGAAAAAATGTACTTACAGTTACCACTGAAAAATTTAAGAAATACGTTGTTGGGTACACAGATGAATTCTAGAACACCAAAGCGCCTACATTGTATCACAATTACCTGTCCAAAAACATAAAAAATTGAAAATAGAGGGCATGTCTTCCCCCCGCAAAATACCGCAATAGGCAACCACTTAATAAAACTGCAGCCCTCCCATCTAATGCCAGCTTCTGACATTGTGTTACCATTGCCACTTTCATACAATATTATTGATATACAGCTAAGTAATCCACATTATTATCCGATACCTTCAAGTGAAGATTTTTGTCTCACTAGCGACCAATTATTGCATAGAAATCCAGGCGTTTCTTACACACTCATTCCATCGTGGCTATGATTGATCGCACAACAGAATCACTGTCTCTTGATAGACTATTAAGATAAGGCCTTGTACAAAAACAAGAAAACGTTATTCTACTTTGAATATAGTTCCAGTGCCTAATTTAAATAGGACCACAATTTTCAGGTTCATGTAATAATTTGTGATCTGACTCGTAAGACGCAGTTATATCCAACTCTGCAGGGAATGGCGCGCTATCTAGTACTTGTATCCAGAAGTATAGTTGCTGAAATGCAGCGGAAACGAAATCAAAAGAAAGTGTGTCCTTTATTTGTTTCTACTGAGCATTCTACGTAATGACGGTCTCTAAAGTACTATCGTATAGACGATTTCTACACATTATCCAGTTTTTTGTTTGAAAAGCATGTATCTTTAACCCACTCACAGGTATTAGAGTTCCACCTCCAAAAATGAATCTCAGTCTCAAAGCCCTCATCGATGTAGACTACGGCTTCATCAGTGAGGTTGTTATTTTTATATGCAGAGAAAATGGTGGAAGAAGTAATTTCTAAGTTCACGGCAACGCTAATCTAACAGTCCTTGAGTCCTGTTATCAACATAAAAATTGCACGATAAATCTGCCAGCTTAAGGTCTGTTAGCACTTCCATGTAACAGCACATCCACTCCATGAAATGAAAACAAGGTCCTATTAAGACACCAGCAACGGCGCTTTTAACGCTTTGTACAAACAACTCAAGCTCTTAATCATTATTACCCCCAAATTCTTTGGGTCTTTCCCGCAAAGGAATGTCTTTCCAAAGTTAAGAGAGCTGTCTGCGATTACTGCAACACATATAGTGAGGGGGGTAGGGCGAATGGCATCACTAGTTCCAGGAAAGGATATGAAGTTTAATAACGTTGCTGATGCCGCTACCAGGAGACGAGTAACAATATTGCTTGTAAGGGCCTGCCGACTCTGTAATCCGAGCATTTGAATTGATATTGGTATAAGAATAAGCCGATGATATGATCGCAGTATCTGTATTGTTATTACAAAACGTCCGACTCTAGAAAAAGTATTGATATTATTCGGATCAACCCACACACGAATCTCAGAATCAGTATCAAGAACGGAATCAACTGATCCAAGAAACAGCTGCTTTAAAAAAAAGGAAGCTGATACTGGAAACTACTTATCAGTGTTGACATCACAGTTAGAAAATTCAAGAATGGATGTCCTTCCAGCAACCTATTTGAACACGATTTGACTAGTTTTAGTGGTATTACAAACGATCAACTCAATTTCATAGGACCAGGTATCTCCTACTCCTTACTAAACGCAAGATTCTAGGATACACAACGAAAGATCTCCACATACACAACGCAAGATCTCCACATACACAACGCAAGATCTCCACATACACAACGCAAGATCTCAACATACACAACGCAAGATCTCCACATACACAACGCAAGATCCCAAGACACAAAACGCAAGATTCCCAGCTACACAACGCAAGATTCCCAGCTACACATCGCGAGATTCTCTAATCACAACGCAAGATTGCCAGATACGCAACGCAATATAATTGGCTTCCTTTAACTATCTATAACCTGCTTAACACAATATTTTTTAACTCACCCGCTCTTGCCATGAAGTACGGGGGTAATTCTCCAATTGCAGTTCCAGCGCCCTACAAAGTCACCAGATGTATCATAGGCTCAATTGAACAGTTTATCGCAACGAACATGCACAAAAGCTGAAAATCTGTCAATATTGAAAACGTGCTGCTTAACGGAACTCAAAACCGTGCAAGACGCTAAATACTTAACGATGGTATCACACATTTTTCACGACCAGAAAAATAGTTGGGGAGAAAGGTACTGTACATCTTAATCTCTCACGCTTGTTCTTCATATGCATGTTTTCATCGGATTTTACAAAACAATTTAAGATCAACGCTTTTACGTTGTCGTGTCATGCTAACTCAAGCTTACTTTACAGTAAGAGTTATCTGTGTTTAACGTTAGATCCTTACCTAATCACTTTATAATTGCTCTGAATAAGTAAATTTAGAAACAAAATGATATAACCTACAGGCAACTCTCTCGCCAAAAGTGGCGTTGATGTTTAAACTCCAGAAATATAAATGTGACTTTAGGTGAAGTAGTTCGATCCTTAGCCTAAGAATTACTTCACATATGCTTACATTGTCCAGACTACAATGACTACTTGCTGCAACCAGTATTACGTACTAACAAACTATTCTTTTGTTAAGTAAAATTTCAGACGTTTCTCATCCTATGCCATTTAAATCTGCAGCATTGGTATTAGTTTCATCAGCAGAAGTGTAATAGCCGGAAGGTACAGAATTCTTATTTTGCAGTGTGACTGTCATCGATGAGAGAAAGGTGTAATAAAAACAGCGCTAAAATGCAGATATCAATATTTGTATCTTCACAAGGTATCACTACTTTGCCTTCCATTGTCATAACAACTTGATAAGATTATGTCACTTGTAATG
>JAAAKL020017874.1:0-10449 GCA_010016065.2 Carybdea cf. marsupialis auct. non (Linnaeus, 1758)
AGGGGCAAACCCATATGTTTTGGAATCTGTAAGTGTTTTTAGTACTATTGTCACCAGATAGTTTTAAAGAATGTCGCTAGAATGCTGTTGGCATCCTTACATATGAAATGAACGTCGTGTCAAAGCTAGATACCTCTTAGGTAAGGTTTGAAACCACTGGTTTGTTTGAATTACCATGTTCACTCAGAGAACAAAGCATCAAAATTGGAAGATTTCCTTCATGTGCAAGAGATGATCTCTTTTAAAGTACGTTCTGCCACAAAATATCCTGGCAGATGGGTGGAAAGCTGGCTGAAACTCGTAGTAATCAGTTAAAACTGAAAACAAGATGTTCTGTATTAAAGATAAAATTAGTCTTGGTTTTTTAGCTCCAATAGTTTTTGAATTTGGTGTATTTGCCATAATGATGATTATAATGAATGTTCTCATATTTTGCGTAATTCCTCGCGAAATTGCCATGAAGATTTTAGCAACTTTTTACCTTTTCGTTTTGTACTTGACTCACAGCGGCCAGGATTAAAGTAACGTCGATTAGCACAAAAGGCGATTGGAGAGTTGTTACTGTTAATATCAAGGAGTTGTATAAAGGAGATGACTTTATACCGTCAGCAGGTTCTACAGAGCTCAAGGTGAATAAGAACTGTCGATGTCCAAAGTTAGTGCCGCGAAAGCAGTACTTGCTAATGGGTAATGGTGATGGAGAAATAGTTTTAAATGAGCATACGTTTTTGAGAGAATTTCCAAAGAAATCGAAAGCTGATGAATATAGAAAAGTAGTCCAGCGCATGCTTGAACTCAAAGATGGTAGAAGATGTTAATTTATGACCAAGAAGACCTTCTCTTTTAATTATTTTATTGAATACTTAAAGTGCGACATGGTAAAGCCGGAATCGTGGATGTTGTTTATCAACCCTTATTTAGTTTGCTCGTCGTGTGTAATTTCTTTATAGAACCATGGATGATTCACAGTTAGTTATCAGATATAAAACTACTGCATTGACTCTCTGGTTCGTAGATTTTTGCAGGTTTAGATGTGAAGATACCTGATGCCTGAACAATATAGCCTACGTTGTTTGTAGACTTTTTGTCAATCCATAGTTCTTACTTGGTCAAAGTTTGCGAATGTACCTGGCGCGTTTTGATCACTGATCTCTAAAAAAGTGGATCGAGCTTCCAATTGTTTCCAACAGCGAAAAGGTGTAGTCATGAGTACTGGCCCCTATCAGTTATAATGGCGCGGGAAGGTCCGCCATGCTACGTATGAAATGGCGTCCAACGACTGTCCTTACTTTGATACTGAAGATGCTCGATCGATGTTTTTTAGAGATCAATGGTTTTGATCATTGCGATCTTTGATTTTGACATCCAATTGTTTCTCTTCACGCAATGTGGGTGGCATGTACTTTGTGGATCTGTGCAAGTCGCTCCACTGATTGGTAGCTTGGTCAGACGTTGGTCAGATTGTTCAACTGCACCAGAAGGGTTTGGCTTTAAATGGTATTGGAGGGCGTTTTTAATTTCAGTGATCGTTTGGATCAATTTTGCAACGTGTAGGTACTTGAAGACACAATTTTTCCCTGGGTAGAACTGTTGATCAAGTACCATCTCACACGTCAAAGTTTATTAGTTCCCAGCTGGTTATAAAGCTGCCTATAAACTAAAGACCGTACCGAGATCAGGCATCATCACCATTTTTTAGTAAGGTGATGGCTATTCCTTCCTGTGTAATCCAGTTTCTTCGTGTTTCTTGTAAGTGGTTTCAACAAATACCACGATCATGTCATAGGAGAGGATAGTAAAACTGTATTTAATCAACTGAACACAAATGTGTTTAAGCCAAATAAAATTCATATATAAATCTAGTAAAATTTAAGGCTTCATTATCACTTAAGAGCTTCAAATTGGAGCCTTGCTTTACTTTTCAAGTTTTTTCAAATGTGTGAATTGCAAACAAAAAATCTTGTAAAACAAATGAATATGAAATAGCGAGTCTTTCGTGTTCAAAACCACAAGTTGAACTTCTATGCTTTGAATAAATACCTACAGTATGATCAGAACAGGAAGAGCCTATGAGATTCAAGTAGGCATAAAATAAGACCTCGGGTTACGCTTGCGTAAGAATTGACGACTGTATGTACTTGCCGTACGAAGCAGGGCTTCAGATTGGAAATAGCTATGCGGGTCACTTGTTGCCGGAGAAAACCCTCCTGGGAACCGTACACTATACAATTTTAAGCTCTCACTGGGCACCTAGATAGCGCGAGCTACGGGACAGTGATCTCTCCCACCGGATCCTCTCAACAGCACTGATAGGAAATAATGGCAAGAAGTTACTTTACATCCTCCCCTTAGGGTTTAAGAATGCAGAAAGTGTTAACTAAGCCTTAGACCATGAACAGTAAGATCTAAAAGATGATCTGTAGCTTAACTGTCTAGTTTTGCATTTGTTACGGGCTGTGATCCTTCTTTAAACAAAGTTAATACAAGATAGATTTCTCAGCAAGTAAGTAAAAGCAAAGCTCAAACCCTTGCCGTCGATGACGGTGGCACAGCTCGGCGAACTCAAAGGGAGCGCATGAAGGAACATGAGCCTTTAATGCAGAAAACTGATTGACAAAAATTAGCATAAAACTGACAAATCCAATATGATATCTCTTTCACGAATCTATCAATAGTTGCAGTGGTTTGATGTCGTGATCTTTCTACTTTTCGTCTACTGTGTAAGAGATTAAACTTCCATAAGGAAACTGGCCTTTACTCCGCCTCTTACTGTCGCGCTTATGGTATTAACAAAAATGCCACTTATATATTCATCCTCTACCAACGTACCCAACTTTACTTATCCTGCGTACCTACACTGCCCACGTATCCGCATACACTATTCTGCCTACCTATCTGCATACACTTCTATCTGCACACACGTCTTAGCAGATCGGTATGTAGAGTAGTGTATACTACTACCTATCTACCCTGGCTACCTACGTACATTTATTATCTAGCCAGCATAGTTAAGATAACTACGTGCCTGCACTATTCTACCTAACCTGCACTACTGTACCTTATCGAGACTATCCTCCCTATCTTGTCTACCAACAACATGCTAGCACAAATACTGAATATGCTGTCTACTCTTCTTATACTACTTACTTACCTGCCTCGGCTACGTGCCTGCACTATTCTACCTAACCTGCACTAGTGTACCTTATGGAGACTATCCTCCATACCTTGTCTACCAACAACATGTTAGCACAAATAATGAATATGCTGTCTACTCTTCTTGTACTACTTACTTACCTGCCTCGACTACTCTGCTTTACTTTCGCTGCTCTACCTAACCTGTACTAGCGTACTTTATCTTCACTGCTATTTCTACCTTGTCTACTAACGTATACTATCCACCAATGACATTCTATTTGCTGTTCTATTTGTTATTCAAAATAAAATGTCGTTGTACCCCACCTACCAAAAATGTGCTGTCTACCCTACGCATTCTATCGACCTACCTACCTGCCTCGACTACTCTGCTTTACTTTCGCTGCTCTACCTAACCTGCACTAGCGTACCTTATCTTCACTGCTATTCCTACCTTGTCTACTAACGTATACTATCCACCAATGATATTCTATTTGCTGTTCTAATTGTTATTCTAAATAAAATGTCTTTGTAAAACCTACCAAAAATGTGCTGTCTACCCTACGCATACTAGCGACCTACTTACCTACCTAACTACCTAGACTACTCTGCTTTTCTCTAATAATCGACCTATGTATACTATCCTCTCTTCATGAATGACTGCCTACGTAATTTCAACTGCATCCTCCTCCTCCACTGTCTAAATTACCCAGTCATTTAAATTTGCCCTAATAAAATGGAAAGAAGTGCATGTTAGATGTATAATTGCTAATGTTAAATTTATTATCACCCCAAAGACTCGATGGCAATTTAATCAATGGAACAACAACGTCAACATAACTGTGAAAATTGTTAACGTGGAAACTTAAAGTGCATATTAGCAACCTTACTCAAACTTTTCCGTTACAAATCATCAAACAACTGACATTCTGTTAAAGAGAGCAAATATGCAACATTTGATATAATGTGACCACAATGGTCATGCAGTACTAATGAAAATACACTATATCGGCGATGTCAAAAATACCAAAAAAATCAACCATCTATTTCCTAATCGAGCCTAATACTTTGTGTACTACTGAAAGAGAATAATGGAATAAATAAACACAAAGCTAATCATCGGTACGTCTATTGTAAAATATATACCAAGAAAACTTTGAAGAGATCTCTGACTGATATGTGACTTCTCAACCAGAAACCAAATTGCTGTCATGCAAAGTGTAAGGTATCGACTTCCGTGAAGACATTGGACCATTTCAGAAAGTCTCTTGACTGTCATACCAGTATGGGACTCGCGTTGAAAACTCTGTTTTAGGAACAACACGAAACAAAAGAGAATGACAACGAACAGTTCTGGGAAAACATGGCCAAGTCACATGCAGCAAGTAATCTCTATTTAATATGAAGTTTGTCTAACGTAATGAGATGTAGGTCACACTAAGGTCTCTTTATAAAAGCTTTTTATGAATAGACCTTGGGTCACACTAGCAAAGAGACTAGTTTGCCTCCCTTTGCTTCTTTAAGCCACATCTCCACTAGACGATTTTTATGACGATCGCTGCAGTGATCATGGTTACGCATGTGCAATTAGGATTTTCTTCAACGCTGTAGCGAAACAATTCGCGTCCGACGATTTATTTCGCAACCTCTTTCTGGCTTTAGCCTCTTCAAATCAGGCATTTTATCATGGCGGCGAGAAGCAATGGGGCGGCTTCTAATCTACAAAACATTTTGATTATTATGTTAGCAAATAAACAAGACTGGCCTGTAAACCCTCCGCAGTATAAGAGGAAGTAGTAACGATGGAGAGTATGTCACCACCAAATGGGAGAGACAGTTTTCATTGGAAGTACAAAAATTGTGCATGCTCTGCAAAAAATCAAGCGGGAAATCCCGGTTGAGGGCTGAAAACAAAAATAAACCAAAAGTGACTGGAGGAAAGAGAGTGGTTGATTAAGGATAAAAGTAGGTAAGGTGGATACAGTAAAGATAGGAGGTAGCTAGGATACAGGTACATACAAGTAGGTAGATAGATAGCATACAGGTAAGGTAGGTACAGTCAAGATAGGGAGTAGCTGGGATACAGGTACATACAAGTAGGTAGATAGACAGCATACAGGTTAGGTAGATACAGGCATTGGTCGGGGTAAATAGTTTGGGGTAGAAATAAGTAGTTTATGTAGAGGTAGGTAGTTAGGAGTACAGTCAGTCGATAGAGGTAGGAGTAGGTAGTTAGGGACAGAAAGAGAGGCTCAGGTAGTCGAAGGTAGTAAGTAGTTGACAGAGAGATAGGTAGGTGGCGGTTTGTTTTGTTTCTCTTCAAAGCCTGGATACGTTTCCATTATATAATCCATGAATGATTGCTAAAGAATAGCGAGGATTGAAGTCATCGTTCCGATAGAGCAACACATCTATTCAAGTAGTGTTTCAACATGAAAGGAGTTTCAATGCCATGTACTGTATATATACTGATACTTCAACTACATATTCTTTACTTCGTTTTGTGAGATGTTTGGAGTATTTAAATAGACGAGTTAATCCTTGTTGGATTACGTCTTTACTTCTTCTAACTGTGTGCTTGTTGCCACGGCATTCTATATTAGTTCTACTCATTGGGTCACCATAAATATGTCATTAAATCAGCAATTAGTTTCTCGCAAAGTTGTTTGAGTGGGTATGCCGTATAAGACAACTAAGATGACAAGGTAGCTAAACTTTCTTAAATAGAATTCTACACACCTAGAAACAAGTTTGTTGGATGTATATGCGTGGCAATACGGCAAGGAAAAAAATTACGTCCCTGGTTGAAATAAAAGGTGATAATATAAAAGAAAATACAAATTGCTTCTTTGTATTCTAACGTGGGAAAAGCGTCAAATTACAATTTTTTTCACTGAGTCATGCACTAGGCTTTCAAACAATTACATTGCCTCTCTTTCTATGGTATCACACTAAAGTAAATATTCACAAAACAGCCCGAATTATGTAAAAGTTACGACTTGTTTAGTACAATAAATTACAAAGAGATGACAATACGACAAAGGATCGACCACAAAGTGATACTGAGTTTGTGCATACTCTCACTGTGAAAACATAAAGTCACGGATGTAAGCCCTGGGCGTACATCGGTTGGTATGAATTGGGGCCAGGCTAATAACGGGGCTTATGTTCATGGAAACGCTTCCTTTCAGTGGTCATGCAACAAGAAATGCAAGACGAAAATAAATTATCTCTACTATTTCTATTTATGGCTAAACGTTCACCATAGTATACATTTGGAATTGTATAGTTTATGCATCACTTTACACTTCATTTGCGTCATCCTTCTTTCGCGCCATACTTCTTTGCGTCACACTTCTTTTACGTCACATAAGATCTTTGGTTCCGTTCTGTGCAGTTCCTCTCCTGATAATTACGCCATTATATTGCTATAAGAAACACACCTTATTGGCAAATTACTCCTTGGTGAAAGCTGGAGTGCTTACTGAATTATCAGTCGGGTTTCTCCAAGGATCTTCTAACCCCTTTATTTTCCAAACTGGATCGTTTGATTTTATATTTCTTTGCATTATTTCAAATAGTTGAGCATTGTCCTTTTCTGTTTGACTAAGTTTTGCCGGGTCTTTTAAATCACTTGGTAGTCTCTGTTAAGAGCAAAATCAAAATGAAAACATCGTTTAATTACTCCGGTAATGATGAATAGGCCTGGCAAAACAAAAACAGCGATCAGATGCACCTTTCTGAGATTCTAATTTGAAATGGGTAGAAGTAACTTTAATTCCGAATTCCATAGGGCATGGCAATAGGGGTAGGGTAGGTTCCATTTCCATAACGGCGCCCGTAGGCTGTAGTTTGAATCAAATTTGAGAACCTGTTCTCCCCCAAAGTCCACAAATTCGCAGGTATATATACTAATATTACATGCATGTTGGTTTGCCAACAAAGCAACACCAAGCGGATACCAAAGTCTGTTTTGGGAAACAATTAATCAGATTAGGTAAACAATCTATTAGCACTGAACTACAACTTTAGCATTCTCATGAGAACACAACATACTTCACGTGGTTGTAGCATCTTAATAATTCCCTCCATTCTCTAGATCAGGCAGCACACCTTTGACATTGGCATAAGTCAACAAATCCCATTGTTTAGGGACAAATTTGTCTTTGTTGAGCTAGAGATTTCTGTCTCTGCATTTTGAAGGAATTCAATCAGGTTCTTCTTAGGGTTTCCAACAGCCTCTGTGGTGCCTTGTCTAATTAATGCAGTGAGCACATCATCAGATATGGCCATAACTTTATCCAGTTCTTCATTCATTGATGTGTTTCTTTAACTCCTCAGGTGCACTGTATATTCCAAATGGCATTTGAACCCATTTGTAACAACTACATGGCATGCGAAAGGTTGTCGGCTTGGTTGATAAGTTCCTAGCTTTAGTTCAAGAGAGTCAAGGTTCAAATCCCAGAAGGGCCATTGGTGATGTCAGGAAGGGCATCCGGTCTTAAAGTGTTCTCTGCTCTAACAAGTTCCGTGTACATGGGCACCACCCTAGCCCCTGCAAAGGGGAGTGCAAGGTGTTGAAATCGCGTCAGCTTCATATTGCAATCTTCATCTATCTACTGCTGTCCTTACATCTTTTGTAGGGCTTAACTACCAATCTCCCTCTGCCTTTCTCTTACTGTGTACATTTGGACATCTTCTACACTTGCAGCATCAGTAGCATCATTTGCTGACAAATCTTTATTAATGAACATTTCTGGAGTATCTGCATCCTCCAGTCCTTTTACTCCTTTGAATGTAGGTTTCTTGATCTACTTCAGGTAGCTGATTGGCACTTCCAATTCTTTATCAATTTTCTTGAGTTGATCACTTGCCCTTCCAGCAATTGTATAATTCCTTGTATGATGTCTATTGCCACATTTATCCTCCATTTAGTTTTTCACAATGGAATGTCTTTCTTACATTATGACTTCTTGTCCCAATCACTAGTCTGTCACATTTCATTTCATTAGAAATGTCTCTAAACTCGCATGTTGATGCTAGTCTTTGTAGTCAGTAGTCTGTAGCATTGTCTTCTTCTCTAGCAGAGAAAAAGAGCTAGCATTCAGAGGTAACAAGATTATACTCCTTGGAGCTAAAGGTGATTCATTAGTGCCTCCAACCAGCAATCAAGATCTTTATTCTTTCTGATAGGAAGATTCTTACCAAGGTGATAGTTTTCACATTGGAGAATCATCTTTCACATCTAGTAAATAAATTGTTTTGGTTTCCTTGAAGCTCTCATGCTTGCTGCACCTCTAACAGCTTTCTTTGAAAAATGTACCATTATCTGCTATGTTTCCCTTCAAGCTCATTGGTGCTGTTATTGGAGCTGACTGTATACAGTGGCTTGTGTAGTTGTCATCTTGTCAGTACTGCTTTCTCAATTTTTGTCTCTGCAAGTCTTGATGATCTGTTATTTCACAATCGACTAGATCTCCTTTTGATGCTCTGCTGGTTATTACTGGACAACATAAACTTTCCACACTCTGCCATGTTCTGTCCTGCTATCCTGCTGGTTACTTCATACAGATCATGTTTAGGCTAACACCATGCCATAAACTGTAAGAATCTATTCCTCTCTCTTAAAGTTATAGGTTTTCATACTAAGATTACACACATTTTTGTCTGACAACACTACAATAAACTTTCTATAAGGCAGAGGCAAACAATTTTTCAAATGTGGCAAACAACCTCAACAACAACATTTATAAATGCAAAAAATGGCAAAATTATGTTGTAATGAAAGGTTTTTCTGATCTCACAATTCTTAGATCACAAAATAGTTTGAATGGAAGAGAAAAAGGAAGGGATGAAACTAATACCCAGCTGTATCTTTAAAGTAACCAATAAGAACTCTGACTATTATATTGGTGTATTTGACAAATCAGTGCCTGTAAAACTAAACATTGGTTAACGGGAAAGGCCCAATTAAAGACAAATTCTTTCTGTGCACAAAGCAACTGTTTTTTGTTTTCGTGTGAACCGATTCCAGTATGGCAAAGTGAAAGGCAGATCTAGCTTTGCCTATTATATGGACATGGTCATCAGGATACATTTCAGTACAGTGCAAGTTTTTAAGGAAGTGTTGCCCTGACTGAGTCAAATTTCTTAGCAGTGTTCTTAATATTTAAAACCCTATGTGGCTGCTCCCTTGTAGGAGCTGATGCTTGGCATATGTGCTGGAACATGCTGTTTAATTATGTCAACTAACCTCAAAGTTGTGTGTCTGACATAACCAGCCCCACAAGTAAATGTCTATATAACAATACTAATATTCTTGGAGAAAACATAGTCTCTGTGGTTAGCTAGCAACTCTTTCTTCCTTGCAAAACTAACTGAGGGTTTACACTTTTCTATGGCCTTTTTTATCTGGCTTTGTTAACTTAAGAATAACTTGATTCAATGAATCAATCTCTGGTTTTAAATTCTCTTTTGATCAAATCACAAGTGTGCAGTGTACAGATGTTCTTTGATAAGGCTCCCTTTTCATGTCCTTGGGCACAAAGAGGTCCAAGAAATGTATTGACCAGAAAATGTTGGTTTCTATACACACTGATCATGAATTTTGTGTCACCAGTCTCCACCAGAATATCAAGGAATGACTAGGAGTTGTTATTCTGCTTTTCAAAGGTGAAATTAAATGTCTGGTGTATTTTGTTGAGTTTTATTAGAAATTTCTCACATCCAGCTTTGTATATAAGACGGCAAATGGGTAATTGACATATAAAAAAGTAACAGTGGGTTGATGGTGCTTAAATTTTAAGAACATTCTACATCTGGCAGATAGAAACCATAGATTTGATTCCACATAATGACAATAAAAGATATGTTTCCTGTTTTACACATTACATTTTACACATTACACGAACAGCTGCAAGGCTAACATTTAAATAATCAAATCTGGAGTCTTTATGGTATATCTCTCACAAATGCCTTCCTTAGCTTGTAATACTGAGTTAGTACTGTTGGAAGTTGATCATCGTGGCATCGCCTTCCTGTAATGAATGTCCGCATTGTGTAAGTTGATGTCACTGTGTAGCCATGGTATCACAGTGTGTAGTGTTTGATGAATGTGGTATGCCTAAAGATGTGCTCTCAAGAGAGCAAGCCTGTGTAGTGTAGTGGTTAGCATGCTGGGGCCATGAACAATAACTTCTGTTAAGCTTCTGTTAGTCCAATATCAGTGCGTCTGGCAGAGGTGGTGATCAATAACTTCTGTTAATAAACCTGCTGCTTACTTACTAACAGAGGGGGTGTACAATACGCTTCTGTTAA
>JAAAKL020017875.1:0-10449 GCA_010016065.2 Carybdea cf. marsupialis auct. non (Linnaeus, 1758)
CTGTAGTTTGGGCTTAGAAATTTTAGCCAGAAGGATATTGTTATTCCTGGACAATTCACGATCTTTCTGTGAAGTAACAGAAAAGAGACACAAAAAATATATTGAATCATTTTTTGACGTTTCAAAAAGCATTGCTATCTACTTTATTTGTACTATCATTAACAAAATAATTTGTCTTGTAACATTAACTCAGGTTTCAAACATGTGGAATTCTTAGCCCTCTAGTTGGAGAGTGCTGACAGACTTGTTTCTCTACTTTTTTACTATCTATTGAATGATTCTACCACTCCCTTTGAGACTATATGACTTTTCTTCAAACCTAACCCATCGTGCGTTTCTGAAGTTTTCCTAGATCAGTTAAGGAGTAACATAAAGTATAAGTTCGAAAACGCTAATGATCAGGTCATACTTACCTCCTCCGAAGAGTCGCCAACGGGCAATTCAAAGTTTGTATAATAAATTTTGCTTTTATTCTCGAAAGTGAATGTACAGTTTGTTAACGAAAAATAATCACGGAGAGATTCAACATGGGATAGGAGGGGAACGGAAAAAGCAAAGCCATTAATATGATAAAGGTTAATAGAAAGGGCTCTGTGCCGCAATGGAAGAGGTGAAGCAAAGGATACTGGCAAAATCTTCTACCATAAGGAGATACACTAATCGTATCAAACTTTTTAGTGACAACAGACTGGATAGTGCAAATCGGTCAACATACTTTAAAAATTTGAGAGTAGTTGAAGGGAAAACTATTGCACCCAAATTTAACATGAAATAAACGTCACGGCAATGATCAGGGAAAAAAGCGTTAAATATAATGGGAATACTGATAATTTAGAGAGTGTGAAGATCAATGAAGAAAAGGGGCCTTAATGGAATTTAGGGTTTCCGGTTGGGATCCTTCACAGGAATCAGATCAAATACAGGATTAGATAAACGTTGTAGAGAGGGATAGCACGAAAATATAAATCATATTTGGATCACTACATAATAGGTGTAGTGTCCTTAAGTTGGTGGAAGAAGACTAATTGGAGTAGATGAATGTGTTTGGGAGAACATAAAAATGTCAATTATTATTTGGTAAGCCGTCGCAAAGTGCCCCTTGCAGCTATAGTAAGAGAGGAAGGACTAGAAAAAAAGTCGATAGAGTAGAAGCAAAGACATAGAGAGAGAACTTAACAATGAAAGATAGAAGAACCGTAGAAAATGAAACCTCATAGACAATTTGAACGTGAAACTATTGAGCTGAAGTTAGAGATCTTATCGGTAAGGGTGATCGTAAAAGAGAAACCGAGAGATTTTAGCAGAATGGGTGCAGGCGGTAGTGGCTCGTGTGTACTAAATACAGTGAACTATATAAATAGACTGAATACACAGCTGTTCGCGTTTAGATAAAGCTTATCCAGACCTTGTTAATACTCTTTTCATACAAATCACTATCATAGTACAGTCTGGCAAGTTTGCAATAGGGAAAGGGGAAAATGGGCAAAATGGCGTCTTTCCCCGCTAGGGCTATTGTTTTCTTGTGAATGAGGAGTAAATTGTGAGCAATTCATTGGCTAAGAGTCGTCAAAAAGGAGCATCTAGTTCACTTGCCCCTGACGTGACCTTGCAAATGGTTCTTGTTCTCAAAATGTTAAGCTCACACTGCGACATGAGACATGGAATTTTGACAACATAGTTGTAGAGGAGAACATCTCATCGATTCAGAGGTAAACACGGTTGAAGTTTCAACAGACATCTAAAACTCTAGAGGAACGATGAGTATCAAGCTGTGCGTGCTATTTGACCTCGGATGTATAAAAGGCTTACAGAGGTACGCAGAACACTGGTATGATGCACCAGATTCTTCTTTTTTGTAGATGCATTTCAGCTTTCAGAACTGTTGTTACAATGGGTCGTATGTATGGATCACTTTCTATTTCAAACATTTGTTGCTCATAACTTGCATTGTTATATTGCATGGGTCATATGAGTATTTTCTTATTTTCTTTAAGTTGCGCCGTCCTTTTGTTAAACTAACCTAGATATCCCGTTGAGATAGTTTGTCCCAACATTGTCATCCATTATGAACACTGATCCTGCACTGAAATCGCGGCGCTTTCACAATCGCAGTTACAGGGATAAGCTCGAGATAATACGATTAAGGAGGAGTACTCCCGCTTTAAACCACATCATTGCTGGTAACGTGGAACAGCACCCATTCCTTCGTGTTGTGTGCTTCAGAATTGTAATATTCCCAACCATACAGACTGCCCAATACCAGGGATGGGGGGCATGTTCCCTATACGTTTTAGCAGAGATGGGCTTTATGTAAGAGAGAACATACAATTTCAACACTTTCACGTTCGTTGCGTGGGCCAAGAGATCACATTAGGTTTGAGGGTCGGATGCCCTCCTAAGTATTTCTAGATAGAGTAAATACGACAGTAGATTGTATGTCACAATTCCTGATTTATTTTCTAAAATGTGGACTGTCGCATTTCTTTTTATGCTGATCAATTATGTATCAAATATGGTTCTATGTATTATAGTGTCGTGCAAATCAAGAGTCTGGTTGAAAAACATAATGTATGACTTTTTTGAAATGAGAAAAAAAACGACCCATTAGAATGCTATGTGACCAAAGCAAATTGATCGCCTCCAGGGCATAGCTGCTTGTTATCAGTTAGAAGACAGACGATGATATGGCAAAATTGATTGTTGTAATGGAAAAAAGCAATCAACACTAGTAAAAGGGCGTGGTTGAATGGAAAATTCATGACAACACCCCCAAACGCCATCCCTTGATAGTCTGCCCTACCATCCTTTAAGGTTACCAGCCACCACTGGGAGCAGGCACTGAAAATAGGAAGAAACATGTTTGCAAAGGAATGCTTTTAAATGTGTAGGCTTTGCGGGGTCATGATTGAAACTCACATTGTTAACGCTTGCACTACATTGCTTCAAAGGAAGTTTAAGCTAATTCATGAAAAATTGTGGAATGCATGGACGTTGGTGTCAAAATTTAAGCATAACGATCAACTACAAATAGTACAAACAATTTCCGGAATATCCAAGTGAAAGAAAAGAGATGAAGATCGTAGGAGACATTATGGTACTCTGATAAAGAGATATTCAGCACAGAAAGCCAAATATCGTAGTGACGAAGAAGAAGATAAACGAGTTACAAATCAGTAACGTAGCCTTATCAAGCGATATTAACTTAGATGCCCAGAAGAATGAGAATCAAAGGAAGTAACTGGAACTAAGACTGGTGATGACAAGGTTGTGGGGGAAAAAATCAATATTAGCCCAATAGCACAGTTTCACATAAACATCAGGCAAACTTTGTACAATGTTCACAACTTTGTAGTACTTTCAGTGGCCGGCTGTACGATTATGTCTGATTTTATAAGTGTCGTTTTATCCGAGGAGGATATTACAGGAGCAAAACTACTACACACATATGTAGAAGAGAATTCAGTGACACTATTGCAACTGGTACGAATGTACGATGTCCCGTGGTATTAAAGTATGGCAGGCACAGTATTCTGCACATATAATCTATGCATCATTTGATATGTCTGGTTGAGTAGACTACTATCATTTATGATAGTCTACCAGGAATATGAGTTAGCATCTGAAAAATATCCAACTTGTGGGGAAGTAACTAGGAGCACTACCGACCATCAGCAAATATCAACCAAATTCTCCGCTTTCAAGTCGAAAACACAAATTAAAACATTTACTCATCAATACGGTGCTTAACACGTTAAGTTTAGAAGCTATTTCAACTGTTTCTGCTGATTGTGCGAATTTTTTGTGGGTATTTTGCGCAGGGACAGCGTCAGAAATATAAGGGGGGGGGGGGGCAATTTGTATAAAAACAGTAATCCATCATGTTTGAGAGGAGTTTCTGTTTCCAGGGTGACATAGACAGCTAAAAGAGCACTTTATGAGTTATAACGATCACACCAATAAACATTAGATGAATGGAACATGATCAATTAAGATGGATAGAAAATAAACTTTCTGCCCTTGTTTTGGTCGTAAATACTTTTTGAAAAATCGTAAAGATTCAAAGCACCAAATAACTCTTTATGCGGACCAATTTTGCCAATGATTTAAATCTTCAAGGCAACATTTTTGAATGCATTCCTGTTTTAACCCGTCATGTAAGTGGAAAGTGTTGTTTAGTAGTGGCTGTCGTAGCTGGATTCACTAAAAGGATTTTAAAAATATTTTGTGATACAGGGTATTGTTGCTGATATAGCCCCTTTAAACGAGGTATAACCGTTGTGGAGGCAATATGATTTTGATATCGCACTTCATTAAAAAATGACCAAGATCGACCGTAAAAAAATATAAAGAAAAGAGTGCTAACGACCTATATCTCAGAGGAGGTGCCGGCCGCAAAATAGTGGGGTAGACAAGCGAGCAAAGCAGCAGAATTTGGGAGGCTGGGGCTTGCCCCAAAATATTTCCGTGACCACGCCCTTTCTAGTGCAGGATTTAAAAAGCCTTTTCGAGTGTGAGGAAACGCCTTTTCCTGGATAAAACGAAAGGTATTACCCTCATTATAGCAAACATGTAACAATGAATGTAGAGCAAAATTATCAACTTAAGAAGCAACATTAAGAAGAAGCCATTGAAATATTAAGAAACTGTTTTATAAAAAACCCTGATCCGTTGCAATATTAATATCGTATCTGCACACTTTCACAGTGATAGCTTTCAGCTACCAAGTCTCTAAGAAGGAGACAAAGTCTCTAAGAAGGAAATAAAAGTGATTGACTACCCCTGTAACTATATATATGTGGGTATATGAATATATCGCCAGCTATATTAAGAATGACTACATTGAAATATACACTAACTTTCTGAGGAGTTCATTATTATTCGTCCTTGCTCTTTCATCTCACATCGTAACTGACACTAATCAAATATGCCCACTTCAGTAGTCTGGGCACTAATTAACATAATAGGTATTGACATTATTACAACCCAACATACCCCCTCCCCCAATCACCACCATTTTCTTCACGAAATTAGAAGAATCATAATATCAATTATTGAAAAAATTGGGGTGGACACATGCACTATACCTTAAACACCATGTGTTATCACGGAAGGGAATCGTAAGACCACTTCCAGCTTGCCCATTGACATTGACTTGCTTTCCTGTTCTATCCGGTAAGTTTTCGATTTTTGTAAGATCTGTATTAAAGTATACCTGATGACCATTCAAGTAAATATGGCTTCCATTTGAACGGACGTCTTCGAAGTTGATATAAATTGCAGCAGTGCTCAGCAATTCTGTAAAGACAAGTCAAAAGAAAATACACTCACCCCATTCAGAGAGAGAATACTGATCCTTACTTGGCTATTGTGTAGTGACAATTCAAATATTCCGCAAGATAAACAAACTTTGATAGATGATTCCCATAGTGAACAATTTAAGGGATTACGTGCAACATTTTTACATATTGACCTTCTTCTGAACCACGAAATCTTATATATAAAAGGAGTTCGTGAAAGTGTTCAGCAAATTATCAACAGAAACGGTCGAAATGAAAGGAGAATAATAATAATAATTTTTTGTCAATTAGGGAGTATAGTTACTTACAGTAATTTTACCCCATCTACAATTAAACTAAAAACACACGTATAATCGATGGATACCCTTGCTAAAGTCGGAACTGAGGCTGAGATGAAACCGCTCTTCAACTTTCAACTTTTGACCTTAAGATGTAGAAGTGATAAAACGTCTGTTGTCAAATTGCAATGTAAAAAATGTTTTTAAGCTAATAATATTTATTTATGTCTACAATTGTTACGAAAGTATTTAAGTAAAGGCCTAAAACAAATACAAGAACAAGGCTCGTAGATAAAACTTGATGTAAGAAAATGGAGATAAATTGTTCCACCGATTTCTGATTCACTTATATCTTAAAGGTTATTTATTGTTTAGAAAAATTATTGAATTTGTCCAATAAGAAACCGTCGGTGGTTAAGGGTTATTTGTGAACAATAGGATACAACTAAATAGAGAAATACTGAAAGAGGTAGAGGAGAGCTGAGCTACTGCTCATTATTATGGAAGGAAAAAGATAGACAAAAAACATCCTTCGCTGAGGAATCTTAACCAGAGAAGAAAACTCGTATAGACACACAGAGGGGCATAAATAGCAGCTGAATGAAAATAACTTAATAGTTAAGTGTTAGAAAAAGTTTTCGTTCGTAGGTAAAACTTCCCAATCGTCAGATAAAAATGTTTTCCAATAATGGTTTTTCATCTGACGTAATATTTGCTTCTGTGCAAAAATATTACAAATAATGGTAAACCATTTGCTGAGTGTTGTAGTTTGAGAGCTTTACTTAAAAATGTTTAATATGTTACACCGATAAAATAAGAAGGGAAAGAAGAAATAACTAATTACTTGAGGAAGGACCATGGGGATAAGTTCATTAATCTGTCTACGAAGGAAGAGTCATTAAACCATGAAAACAGTAAAGAAAATAAATATTAACTTATGAGCCAAAAAGCAAGTGCACACGAGCAATAGGAAATCATTTTATGTATCATAAAGTGGAAAAATCGACTAGTTTTATAATGTTAGGTAGTTTTCCAAGCTAATAATTGATTGACACATTCGTAAAAGAGATGTTAAGCAAACCATATTAACTAAGACTTTCCTTAGAAGACTAGTTTCATACGAGGGTAAAACAATTATATATTGTGAGGGTCACTGGTAATTGGAATGAGTTTCATTCATTGTTTGAATCATGTCAGACTATGCAGTCAGGAAATTTTATCAAAATTTCTCTGTGTTTTGGCAAATGCATATCTTCAGTACAGGAGGGGCGTAGAGTATTCTGGACCATTGAAAATCAACTTATTTTTAATTTTTTGGAAAAAAAACTGTTAGGAAATTGTGGTCCTACAAAACCCCATAGCAAAAGCTTCCATTGACTAATGAAAGTTGTCATAATAGGAAGAGGCGATTTTATGTCGCAACTTCCGGTAGACACACACTTCTCGTTCATTTAAAAGCTTATTAATAATATAACCATGCCGTTAAATAAGAATTGCATCTTTAGAGAGTAACTTAATATTAACACTAGCCATAAAAACCGTTTCAGAGTGAACATCATGATTACAATGATCAGAAAGAAAGGGAATAATATCCAAGACAGAATCATTACACATTTACTACTCATATCCTTAGGGTTAAGGTACAAAAAGCTAAAATACAACGTCTAGAACAGGCAATACTGGACAGGAATATATTCCCAAGACATTATTGTTTGAGCTTTCTAACGACTTGCAAATTTAAACGGTCATGTTTATAATATTTATAAGAAAATAATATCTTTTAGAAAACGAGTTTTCTTTCTAAACAAAGCCCATATGGCAGTAATACTCTCTTTGTATGTTTATCTCATGGCTTTGCAATTAACTGGAATCTCAGTACCGGGATTGAAAAATTTTCGTCGTAGGCCTAAACATATAATTTCCTACGGAGTCTTTCAGAAAGTGAGGTCTAACAAAGAATACAAGCAGTTTTCTTAATTATATATTTACTATTTAATGATCAGAATAGAATCGGCGTTCTTCAGGTCAACTATAAAATGATAGTTGTCTGCGATGGCTGATTCATAATCTGAAATGCCTAAAAGGACTTTCCAATTATCTATTCCCAGTAGTTCACCAAAACACCAATTGCAAATTTTGTAACTTTACTGCTTCCAGATCACATTGCCTTGATTCACCAGACGAGGCAAAATTATTGATTGGCTTAATTACTGTAAGAAAAAAGGCAACCTGCATACTGTATAGGAAGAACCTCGTGTGATTTCAGGTTTATTACACTTCCTTGCCTAAAGGCATTGTTTTAGCATTCCAATGCTTTGTGGCAGATGCCAAATGAATAAAGTCTTCAGATATGCTATTGTACTTGCTTCGATGTCTTGTATCATCATTCATTACCAGCAGAATTATTTTCTTGCTATATTGAGCATTATTGTCATCTAAGCTTTATTCACACAACGCAACTGCGTAGCATAATTTCTAGTTTTTTTGCACTTCCTCCAATTCCTCTCCAACAGTTACCTTCATCCTTTCACTTAAAACATACACATGGTGTTACAATGAAGTATTTCCGGTCAACAGAATGTAACCGTAGAGAAGGCCACTGAATACTAAGAGTTTAAGATGAGAAAGACATGGTTGTTACCTTTTACGTGTTCACAGTGACTTCCAGTGATTAACATCAGACCATTGCCACTAGGACACTCGCATTGGTAGGTCGAGTTTTTATAATTTGGAATGCATGTCCCGTTATTTTGACATGGCATATTATCACATCCACTCTACAATCAGATTTAAAAAAAATAATGGACAGTATATAGTGAATAGACATTCATTTCAAAGTTTAAGGAAAAATAGTTTTGTGAAACCCTAAACAAGTCAATCATCTACATCTATAAAGTGTTTGCTCGGTGTCCGTGTTTTGTGTAACCGTGACGTGCGCAAAAAATACTAAAGCAATAATCATGTAACTTGACATCGAAACTCTTCTGGATCAGGGGCAGGTTATTTGAAGCCTCAAAGACCAGCTCTGAGGCCTCTGAAGGTCAAAAATGGGTAGAATGGAAAAGCATCTCCAGTCAACAACGTTTTCTTCAGTGACCTGCATAAGTACTACGAAAGAAGTGACCTAGAGATTCTTGTAAGCTAGATAGAGCGTTGGCCTCAATCAACCTTAACATTCCAATTTTCCGCTTACCAGCTAATTTTAACCAGCCTGTTTCCTTCTAGAGTTTAACGGCCTTTTTGGTGCCCCTCCACACTTTCATTACTTCTCCCATCATGCATAGCTGATTTCATATAACATTTTTCACCTTCATATTTACACTTCATTTTCTACGATGACATTGATGACCAAAAGTGCTATTTTCAAACTATTTGATTTATCTTGTTGGATCAGTATTTTTTCCTCAAGTTTGTCTTTTGCTTACTAAAACCGGCACTGCGAGTTTATGACCACTATAGTATTCTTGTCTCAAATTTAAAGGAAAACAGTTTATATTTCTTCAGCACCCAAGAAAAGATCGTCTTTCAATGTCACAGGCAAGACAGTGCCATAGTACAGCAACACGTTACGAGCACATACAAAATAGAGTTAGAGTGCAACAAGAGATGACCTCTGTAAATACTCCTACCAGATCGTCTCGAAGAGCACTGGGGCGAAACAGAATAGCTGCTGCAAGGGCATCTCCTTGGTACAGACAAAAAAGGCTGCTTTTCCATATGACCCAGACATCACATATGAAGATAACGGGCAGGTTCAAGTTGAAAAATGGATCAAGTGTGCCGCCATGATTATTGCAAAGCCTCTAAATGAAAAAGAGAAACTCCAGGACTTTCACGTTCATTTACTATTTAATCTAGTATAAAGTTACGTAACTTTCACTTGTATAAAGCTTGTATACTATTAGGTACATGAACATAGAATACAATAACGAATTTATGAGCTAGAAAACGTTTTTGGTTCCATTACTTTACTTCCTTTTTTATCTCTAGGAAATTCAAATGAACCAACAGTGTATGCAAAATGGTATTCCAGCTCTACTATTCTTTACCTTGATATGTAGGTGATGTTTTCCATCTGTATTTGTCATATCTACACCCCTTGTGTATTTTGTGATGTTTAATTCCTCACAGATGCTTGATGTCTGGTTAAATGTTGCAGATTGACAAGGTGGATGTAGTGCACATACAAGCATACAATGTGCAGCTGAAACCACAGTTGAAGAACGGAAGGATGTGCTGTTTAACGTCCAGTCTGTGATCATCTCATATGAAGCAAGAGTCAGATATTCTTCTCTCAACAAGGTGCTTTGAGTCATTGCCATGTAGCAGATGATAAAGATGGAGAACTGAAGCGAAACAATGAAATTCATTGCTGCAAAACGATCATTAGTAATATGGATATGATAATAGCTAAGTATCTTTCATCAGTTTCGGGTATTTTATCTTGATTATTTTTGTATTTAAGGCTAGAAAAAGCGTAGATATCATTACGTCATAACTGGTATAATTCAAAGAGTATAGAAAATTACCCATGTTATCATAAACCATGAAATTAATATTTACAGCATTGTACGCTTGTGTATAAACGAAACTAAATGCTAATAGAAGAAAACCTGCTGCAAGAAACTTATCAAGGATTAGTTTCCATGGCAATGGCGAACAATTATTATGCAAAATTTCCAGAAGTATGTCATGATTGAGTAATCGTTGTTCATTTAGTATCCGCAATGTCTTCTCAACTTTACAAAAATTAGTGCCATTCACTTTATTAAAATGTTTGTGTAAGATGGCGCGGATGGTAGGCCGTGAAATTCTTGAAGGGTGCAAGGCGTTAAGCGGTGCTCGAAGATACAATTCGAGATAAAACTGCGATG
>JAAAKL020017876.1:0-10449 GCA_010016065.2 Carybdea cf. marsupialis auct. non (Linnaeus, 1758)
TCCAGAGACACGCGTTTCGTTGCACCCTCATCAGTCTGGTTCCGTGCAAAGAACGATATTACTAAAAAGAACAAGCCCATTTATCCTAACTGACAACAAAGAAAAGGATCGAACTAGAAGCTAAACGACCTGTGATTGGACAATAAATAAACAAAAGGAAAAAGCGCGCAGATCTAAAACAATCCCAATAGAAACACAAATTCCTTCTGTCGACACAGAGAGGGATTTGCGTTTTAATGAATACTGCCTCTAGAACATTTGCCTATTATAGATAGAACATTTGCCTATTATAGATGCCCTAATTACCACTTCTCCTCTACAACAGTATCACCGAATGAATGATCTGCCGTCTAGTCCACCAGATAGAAGCAAGTTTAATCCTCTTCTTGTCCAGATCTGCTGACGGTTGAGTTAGACGATCGATTTAATGATCGTAACACCGATCTTTGGGCATGGAACCTACAATGGAAGCACTTCTACCATCAGCTCAAAACTTTCTGGATGTCTCAAGCTTAACCGATCTGTTTGATTATGCCATGACGATTCCTCTTATCTCCCGAAAACGTACTGGAAAGACTCTTGAGAATTTGAAAGCAGAGTGCCAAGTATTTCGCCCAGTGTCGTCCGAAATTGAATGGACTGTCGACAAATCGACACATTGTGTAACTATAAATGACGTAGGTGGAAGTGTTGTTAAAAACCTTTCCAAAGCTGCTGTAGTTCTGACCGAATTATTCAAACTGTCGATTGTTGCTGGTTATGCGACTGTTACAAATGAGTGTTCCTTCTCATCGTTACAGAAAAGTGACGCTCCTCGACGAAGATGCATGTCACCATATAGAGAGTGTAACTTAACATTTCTATATTTTAAAGAGATACTCCATCCTCAGTAACATTTGAAGAATTCATTGAGGAATGGTAACAAAAACCTAGGAGACTGTAAGACTTGTCAACATATTATTTATTTGCTTGTAACGAGCTAATTCCTTTTAGTAGCCATCGGATATATTGACTGACGGATTATTGTCAAAAAAAACTTTTTTCTCTTTCGTGTTCCTTCCTCTTGAACATTTAAATGTTGTTTTTTAACGTCTGTAATCTGATTTTTGATAGTTAATCAATTTGACATTGGTTAATGGACTGAGACAGGATTTTAATTGATTATAATAACAATGTAATCTTAACCAGGTCTGTGATCTCAATTTTATCTGCAAATGCTGTTCCCTGATATAAAGGAGAGTCCTACAAACCAACCTCCGGGGGTAATTGCACTAAAGTCCTTTGTATCTTAAGCCTCGCTTTGCATGTGCATAGCCCCAGTTTAAACTAAAAGCTGGTTACGCCCCTGTTACAGGTGTTGAAATTCAGAGCTAAAGTTTGGCTGCCTGTGTCTTACACAGAAGTTTCGGTACATGGAATGTTGATGCGCAAGCCAAGAACGACACTTTGTCATCTTCATCTCAGCATTTCTTTGCCATAACATCCTACAGTAATTTAAAGTTGATGACTGGTAAATAGAGATACATGAATAAAGCGAATAGTGAAAACGACGAATTACAATCAGATGATCTGACAAAACGTTTGGTGAAACATCCTAGATCCACCAGGATCAACCTGACAAATCGTATTCAGCACCCGAACGATAAGCGTATGTTTGCGTAATCATATGAAGCATGTTAGCATTGTTAGATTATCATAAGTTTCCGTTCTCTGATCATGTGATTAGGGCGTCATAAAACACAGGGATCTAATCACTGCGTTATCCAGCAGTGACATCAAGCAGCGGGTGAGTGGTGCTTTCTGCCAAAACAAATGTTTCTTCTTTCTCTCTTTTACTTATCTTATTTACTTTAGCACTCAAAACAGTCAATATGGATGCTCTTTTCGACTCAGCTACTGATGAAGAGTCACTAGAAGCGATTCCAGTGTTTTCAAGTCTTCTGACAAGTCAGAACAATACAAACTTGTAAAGCCAGGAAATACCGAAAAATGAAAGCCAAACCCAAAGCTCGAAGACAAGGGAACATGACCTTTATGTAAATCAGTCGTAAAAAGTGTAGTTTTAAACCTAATAACGAATCAAGTGAGGGGGCAAAACAGTGCAACAAGTTCTTTTGCGCTGCCAAAACACTAGGGCAAATATCTCGGAACAACTGGTGCATTTCGGGTCTCTCTGACATCGATTGCACATATCGCTCTTTGCCTTTCATAACCTCTGATGATGATAAGACTTTGATTCTGAAGTCGATAAGCGCATTAAGCAGATGAGTCGCAATTCAAAGGCTCTTAAAGGTAGACAGGAAAGCAATGCCGTATAGAAGCCCTGTTTGTATTCAACTAAATGTGAAATCACACGATGCAACTAGTGCTTTATCTATGAAACAGTTTTCGTAGAAAAACACTGGTGCAACTGGTTGCATTAAACTTCACTCGCCCTATTCTAGAAGTAGTCTGGGAATTAGTCGAGTATAGGATGTGACTCCCATTTGGCCTGTGGATCAGAGCTTCACAGTTTCGAAGTTTAACAGAGTACATGATTTATAGACATTCAGAGTTCTATCACTAGTTTATGTAAAGAAATAGAGAGAACAAAGATGAACGTGTCTTTCACAGATTCCAGTTCTGACACCATCTGTTAGTGCTATCAGGATGGCCACCCGTCTTTGAATTACTTGAAAACTGCAGGAATTTTTTGGCGTCAAAATGGGTTCTTGAATTCATTCTTTTTCTTCGGATTCCTTGAATATTCCTTGGATTTCTTGAATTTTCCTTGAATTTTGTTGCCATGTGATGCCAGTCTGACTAGTTTGACTTGTGGACACAAAATATACTTTTCCTTTTCTTATGTGATTTACTTGAAACTTCTATTTTGCTGTAGACTTACTTTAAAAGCTGGCATGTTAAAGGAATGCCACTTCTAATCCGCCTGGCTCACAGAATCAAGGTTCAGGGACTGGTTGCAGTCTCATCCAGGGACCACAACAGCATACTGCAAGCTTTAGAAGGAAAATGAAGAAGTTTCCAGAAAACGGAAACTAACGATGGAGGACAATGCTGAGGTAAAGCATAGAAAGGTCAACATTGAAGAGTGTATCGACCGTCTTGGAAAAGAAGATGATGAAGTCAGCATGCTTGCTGAGAAGAAGCAGGATTTTACTGTTCTTGCGAAAGCAAACTCTTTCCATGTTGCTTAGAAAGAAAATAGGAATTAAATTATTGAACTTCAGATTAACTTGTTAAGAGCAGTGTAAAATCCAAAGTGGCTGAATAAAAAACTTCTTTGTTCACTTGAAATTTTGATGCAGATCGTCTTGTAACTAAATTCTGAAAAATGTCTACATCAAAGCAAGAAAACCGTTGCTTTGTAGACGAAATGAATTTGTCTTTTAATTGGATCCTTTCTGCTAACCACTCAACTCTACGGTCACTGATCGGTCAAAACAACATCAATCTGACAGTCAGAGCTCTTATTGGCTACTTCGAAAGCACAGTTGGGTATTAGTTTCATTACTTCCCTTTCTTGTTCCATTCAGGTGATTTTGTACGCTGAGGAGTGTCAAACAAATAACGCTGTTAAGTACAAAAATGGTTTCGCTACTTGGTGCAATATTAATGTTTTGTACCATAAGGAAAATTTTGAAGAAAACTATGAATCATAAAATTTTGCTGGGACAATTTCAGGAGGCAGATTTTCCAGTGCCTCTCACGACCCTGCTAATGGGGCTGCTAAGATAAAATATGATAATCATCTTTGCCAGCTAACTTCAAAAATGATCACCTTTAATTCGTGAAACATTCTCTTGGACTCCGATAAACACCCTTGAAAAATAAGATTATGATTTCTTCGGAGCAGTTCTAGATGTCTCATGGAATGAGCATCCTCCACAAAAGGAAAGTTATGGACAAGTGTTACCAATTAGCTGAACGATGAGAAATGAAAGACTGGTTTAAGCTGACCACTGCTACAGAGGCAAAGGGAAGCTGGCAAGTAAATCTACATTTTTTTTCAGTCAATTTATGGAAAGAAAACACATGACAAGTCATTCAGAACAATCAATTTATGACAAGAAAATGTGGAAAGACAGACTCGTGATATCTGGAGTTTCCTTACCTGGAAAGGAGGGAATATTGGTTATGCGGATCGAAGATACACCAATGAGCTATTAATGAAGTAATAAAGGTTCAGCTTAAGGTGTAGAACTGGTGCCGTAGCTTGCGGGAGGTAAGTGGGCGATTACGCTCCAAGCTCACTCTCAAAAGCGTCACATTGAAAGCCAACAAAGTTCGTTTAAATTTCGTATCTTATGAAGTTACATTGGTCGAAAACCTATACCACGGTAAGTGATGCAAGTTTCTTGTAATAAATCCACATAGGTCACATAGGCTCGGTAACAAAAGTTTTGTACTTCAACTACGTAGTACAGTGTGTCCAGTGAATCAACGCCCCCTCCTTTGATCCGCAGGGGAATTTTTCTAGCTACAGCTCTCAGAACTTGTGTCATTGGACATTCTTTACAATTTCAAAGTATGACAAAGATCAGCCAATGACCTGGAAATAATCGATAAAAATTGCAGTCCGAAAGTGAAAGGGACCAAGAAACCTACGATGTGATTCCTGTTTGAATGGTGTGCCTTACTCTCTCTAATTTGCGCAAATCACTTTAACTTATACCCCCTAATTGATAGCTAGACTTATTTTTAAATGTTTCCCAGTTGCATCCCGTGATCGCAAGCCTACACACTCTTAAAACGTACACACGATGTGTAACACATACTAGCTTTAATCAACATTTGTGTACACACTAGAATAAGTGTCAGAGATATTGATTTTTCAAAGCACATAAGCATTGATTTGCTGCTCACGATGATCTTCCATTAACTCTCTCTAAAAAGACTTTTTAGTTCACCTTCAACCTCTATTTCAAAACTAACAGCCTCGATCTCGGACGAAGGTGAAATTTAAAATTGCATTTTGTTGTTGATGTTGTTAATAATCTAAGTTCATCATCAAGTTTTGAGGTTGTGCCTGATAGTGTGCAATAGGAACTTGGATTTTGCTGAACTCAACCAAGAATCCACTGCACCATTTGTATGAAGTGCCTATAAATCACGGCAATGAACGCTAAGTATAAGACTGCATTCGCAATAACTGCAGGTGCGGCAGGATTAGCTGGGATCGCCTACTTATTGTATCGATTCAAATCTGAACAAGACGAATCTGACGAAGAGAATGAAGGCGACAATTATGTTATCCTTGAAACAAACGAAAATTCGGAAAGCAAGAGTTCTTCATTTGCATCAGAAGAGAACCAGGAGTCACCAGTTACCGAAAATGAATTTGAAATTGTTAATACACAGAACACTGAGACGTCCGTGCTTTTAGCTGATGGTGCAAGTCAACCTGTAGAGGCAGATGAGTCCCAACCCTTGATAAAGGATAATATAGCGCAGAAGAAAGTTCTTGTTTTGGGGTTAGACAGAGCGGGAAAATCCTGCCTGCTTGCAGCGATGGCAAATGAGGATCAACCTCAGTTATACGAGGCAACACCTGGCTTTAATGTTATGTGCATTACCGCTAATGGAATGGATCTCAGTATTTGGGAAAGTAAGTGAATTCCTCCCAATTCCAAGTTTAAATCACTTGTACTGAGGTAGTTCTGGAGTTAAACTAGGCCAGCCTTGCCAATTTAGCTCTTTATTGGTTAATATAATATTCATATTCCAACACATTCTCTAACCATACCAACACATATATTATAGTCAGGTAATTTGAAGCTAAAGGTTATGCCTCCAAACTATACACTAGGGAGAGATAAGTGCTAAGGGTGTCCATGTATATCAGTAGTGAATCGATTGAAAAGGAGTTTAATAGTAATAATAATTGTATTATTATTATTATTACCATTATTTTTTTTATTGTAATCGAAAAAAAAGAATAGTCCAAATCAGACCTCTTGACGTGTTAAGAAAGATGTATGATACCCTTTTCCTCTATGCTTTGTTGTAAGTAAGTACTAGAATTTTCATTGAAGGTAAACAATAAATACATTAAAGTTTTTAAAAAGTATTATTATTAAAATTTCTTAGAATACTTTTACTTGATCATTTTTCTTATTTTTTTATCCACTTAGTTGTCTCCTTGTCCCCAATGAATTTACTAGGCAACAACAGTAAGAATCTAAAGAGTAGAATCAAAACAATGGATGGCATTGAAGTTAAAAAATTATTGTTATCTTTTAAAATGTCTTTTGACCAAGCAGAACCAAAATTACAAACATGTAGGATAATTAATTACCCAAAGTAGACCAGCTTCCACTACATCTATGCCAATTGTTGCCATGAGATTGTTGATATTTATGACTATACTTAGCTCAATTTTTGCTGACATCCTATAAGTTGGGTGCCACCTGGATTAAAAGTTGCTGTGACTATATCATAACATAAAATTTGAGGCAATGGATCGAGTGTCATCCTGGATGTAATGTATCTAACCTACATCTTCCTGAGAAATTCCTTGGTCTGAGACTTGGTTTAAGATCTGACTTATTTATTTCATGCCAGTCAAATGCCAGAATGATATTTGCTTTTCTGAAGATGGTATATCCTGTTTAATTTTCTTTAATGCTATGACATTAAATATTAACAGTTACAAACTGATTCTGTGTAATGATGTAATCTAGTGTGCAGCACATAAGCAAAAACAAACTTTGGTTGGTGTATGGTTGGAGTTTTTTATTCTAAACATACAATTGTTTATTTAAATACCTGATTAAGAGTCTCTTCCAACAAAGACAAGTTTAAAAGTATGGAATTATTTATAAACAAATCTCTGTTTCTGCTGCAAATCTGAAATTGGTATCCAATATCATCTGTTGTCAAATTGTAATACATCAGGTCATGAAGGAAGCTATTCTTTGGTATGATGATAATGTTGCACTTCTCCACTTTACCTTTGAACTTATTTGAACTTTTCATCAACTCACCTGGTTATAAAACCTGAGGCTTATTATTCAAGTCCTTGAGACCAGATGTTGTTATCATTCCCAGCATGGACTGTAGCATAAATTTGCTCTAATTTAGCTCTCTATTTCTATGAAAAAATGCCTTGAAAAATTAAAATGATATAAAACTCAGAAGTACGAGTATTTTTGGAAGCGGTCTTTTTAACCCCTTTATATGTATTTGTACTTATAATTGTAGAAGTGTTGATCCTGGTATTCTTTAATGGAAGTGTCTGCAAGTCTAAAAAACTATCACACAATGAAAACAGACTTATTTGGAAAATGAATGAAGTAGCTCTATGATAATCTTATCATCTATTCCCTAGAAGAAATAGGACTGGAGTAACCCATCATGTTTAAACTATTACTGATTGTTGTTATTGAACTTAATATATTCCACTTTTTCTTCTTATCTGTATTACTTATTCTTGCCCTTCTGTCATTGATGTTTGTTGTGTTGTTCTTGGGGTTTTGTGTGTTTGTTGATAGGATGTTTAAGGGAGTGTTTTGGGATTATTGACAGCTTTTTATCTGCTTTATTAGGTGAGCATTTGTTTTTGTTCTTTTTCTTTTCTTTTCCATATAATAGTTATTACTTAACCTTTGTTTTGATACCTTTTTGTTAGATTATCAAGAAATAAACAAACTTGGTATCAATGTTTCAAATGACTCTACATAAAAGCAGCCTTATTCCATTTCTTAATCACACTGCTTATTTATAAATTTGTTTTGGGTGTCATAGTTATGGGTTTGTTTGTTTTGTTGTTGCTTACTTAGGAATACCCTTGCTTTGTATATTGTATTGTTGTGGCATAAATCTAAAGTCTGATAAATGTCATTACCAGAATCAAAGACCACTGATTAAGAGTTTCCTATTATTGAAAAGTTAGTGAATAACTTATCTGTCAAATACGGCAGTTGAAAGTTTATAATCACTTTTTTGCTGACATGTTAGTACTTTCAAAGTGAGCTCTACTGTTTTTGAAAGTTTTTGGATTTTTGATGATTACATATTGATGTTTCCTTATTCCTGTGGTTTCCCTATTCTCATGTTGATAATTTCCCAGCCCGTGGCAGCCACAACCTGCATAACCCTTAGCCTTGCCTATTTGACCACAGCTGCTCAGATTTTTGTATACGTTATAGAAATGTTACTGTCTCCCTTGCCTGGTAGAAGCGTTAAGAATGCTGGAAATTGCAACTGCTGTTTGAAATGTTCAATTCTATTATAGAATAAAAAGTGCATTAAGTTCAAAAACTTACATTATAATGATTATTATTGTATTATACCATGAGTGAGGTAAGCCATGTCATCATCTGGCTGCTATGTTTTACTTTTTGGTTGCAGTATATTCCACCTTTGTTCATTTATTTTCTTTCCAATGATTTTGTAACAAGTGTGCTAAATGATGTGCCTTAGGTGCCCACATGCCCATCCGCCTTTATTTGGGTGTGCCTCAGATGTGCCCTCATAAATGTGACCTTCTCAAACTTGACACACCTTTGAAAATATGATGCACCTTTTTATGATAAGCCTTTGAAGATATGATGTACCTTTTGCAAATTTGACACACCTTTGAAAATATGATGCACCTTTTAAAATGTGATGTGCCTTTGAAGATATGATGCACCTTTCTATATTTAACACACCTTTTGCAAATTTGACACACCTTTTAAAATATGATGCACCTTTTAAAATATGATGTGCCTTTGAAGACATGATGCACCTTTTGCAAATTTGACACACCTTTGAAAATATGATGCACCTTTTTATATTTACACACCTTTTGCAAATTTGATGCACCTCGTTGCCACATTCTATTTAAGCATGTGGAAGATGGTATTTTGCATAATCAAATAATGGGGGAAAGGACCATGTAGGCCTACTTTTCAGAGTGAGTGGCTGCTCCCAAAATATTTTGCTGTTGTGCAAAAATGTACAAGAATTGCAAGCACACTGCAGCATTAATAATGAACTTATAATACTAGCACAAGAAAGTTTAAAGGATGATTATTCCTTGTGTGAGGTTTTGCAATACATTCCAAATTTTATAAATTGATGTAGAACTTCCATGAAGCCAAAATAACTTGACTTTTTTCTGGTCTTTCATTAAAGCTGTCAGCAGTTGAAATCTTTACAAGGGAAGGGGTGAAACAGTGCAATGAAAGCTATCAATCTTTGAAGCTAAAAGAATGAAGATAAAAATTAAGGATGAAGCTACTAATGAAATTAAGTTCAGTTGGCTCAGATCATAGAAAGTTAACAACTAAATATGAAGTAAGATTTCAGAGGAATAATAATTATGGTTAACAAATGAAACAAAACCAGACCACACTGGCCAAAGATCCATGATTATGGTAAACAAATATACAACCAGATAATACTAGCCAAAGATCCATGATTCAAGGCAAAATCTATCACTAAAGTTCAGAATCATTTCAATTAATCAAACACATAAGGTAGGTGCTTTAACAGGGTCAATCAACTGATCAATCGGAAATATAAATGAAATAGTGACCAAAGCAACAGTCCCAGTTATACAGAAAATAAGAAAGTACCAAAAGCAGGGATGTTGACCTACACAGATTAGTCATTGAAGACACCCAGACTTCCTACATAAAAAACAACTAAAAGAACTCAATAGTCCCAAAAAAAGTCCTAGAAAATTTGTGTATCACATAACAACATCAAGAAAAATTAAGAGAGTGAAAAATATCTTAAAATAAAGCATAAAATAAATACTTCTGAGTCTGGAAACCCTCAACAGAATAGATAGCTTGGTGATTTGGCTCCAAGCCAGTGTCACTCCAATAACAAAGAATGATGGTGTAACCAACAGACAATAATACTAGGAATAAGTATTATTTCCATCACCAGAAAGGTTTTCTGTAATACATCATCAGCATCAGGTAAAATCTTCTTCTCTCTTCTTATTCTCAATTGCATACTCCAGAGAGCCTCACCACATTTTCCCTGATGCAATCCCCCCACTTCTCTTTGTCTTTACATATCAGTATCGGCAGCTTAGTGTCACATCTTAGTTGGTCAGACCAACGCTTTGATGACCTTCATTTGGGCACTTGCAAGTGAAGTCATCCTTATAAGAAGCTCTTACGTGACTAGAGTTTGGCAAACAGATGATGTGACCGAACCATTTCATTCTTTTCTTGCAAATAATGTCTGTGATGGTCATCTTAATGCCAAGTATCTCTCTTACTTCTTCATTTCTGACACGATCGTATAGTGTAACTCCAAGTATGTTCCTGAGACATTTCATTTCGAGAGCATTTAGTATTCTTTCATCCTCCGCAAGGATTGTCTAAGTCTCGCTGGCATAAATTGCTATTGGTATGATTAAAGCATAGTAGAACCTAGTCTTCAGTGGGATTGGGATGTTCTTGTTGCTCCAAATCTTATCTTTAAGCCGACCAAAAGCAGAAGCAGCCA
>JAAAKL020017877.1:0-10448 GCA_010016065.2 Carybdea cf. marsupialis auct. non (Linnaeus, 1758)
TCTGGAAACTCTGACAGCAATTTTGTGCTGGATGGAAGGAACGTTTTAGTAAATAAAAAGCCATTTCAGAGGAGTATGTACAGTCTTAATATGTCGGTGACGGATGCTGGTGGCCTGAAAGGTTATGCATTACTGCAAATACATATAAGACCAGAAAACCCTCCTCAGTTTGGCAACGCAACATATATCATCAGCGTATATGAAAACATCACCGTGTCAACCTCTATTTTAAGAGTTTCTGCTGGCCCTATGACAAGAGGTATTAGATACACTCCCAAGGGATCATCTGCTCAAGGAGTATTTTCTGTTGATAGCTCTACAGGTGAGTAGCAGTATTTGAAAGTACCATTGTATATACTTCGCTAGCCACTAATCGATATCAGTTAGCGAAGACTGATAACATTTTTTACTGCTAAAAGTGTTGAAACTCCCTCTACGTTTTACAGAATTGCAGCATACATGTATACTAATCATGAACAATGATGTAATGGCATACATGCAGTCATTGTAAATGCACAGTTTCTTGTAGCCTCGTTCTGGAATGAGCTTTGATAATGATTTTCAGTGACTTGGCAATATCTATGTTATCTAAGCATATTATAGCAATAAAGTTGGCCAATTGTTAAAGAAAGAGTTACTACATATCTTTTAACTCCCTGGGGGAGGGGTATTGTTTTCATCTACCTTGTACAACTGATTCCCATGTAACTTTAACTTTTGTATATGAAAAAAAAATATATATATAAGTACTCAGGCAGACACACAAGTACTCATGAACTACATAGTTTAGAACTCATTACATATGAAGCGCCTGGCCCGGTTCGAACCCAGGATCTCCCACACGAAGACGAAAACGAAGACCTTACCATTGCAATAGTAAAATCGACAATCCGGGTAGCCGGTCCCGAATTCTCACCACCACCACCAGCAAACTTATTTTGTCCACATTTTGTCCGCCGCGTATGCATTATTCTTCTCTTGGGAACGTATACATACACAGGGACGGGGGAACAGGGGACAGCAATGTCCATGGCCCCCCAAAGATTTGCCAAATTTTTTTTCACGTAACCACTTTTTAGCTTTATTAAAATTGAAATTGATTGCGACCGACATTGTGTCACATTCACAGCAAAATATGCATATTGAGACACTCAACAAATTTTGCTTCTGCATACTCTGGAACGTGAAAAAGTAAATTTGAACCCAGTCTACTTGGTCCCCCCCCAATCTGCTTTGCTTTCCCTCGCCCCTGATACTTCTTTTTTAATGATGAATAATACGTGCCGAATGACATGTAGTATGAAATTTTAAACAGCAGCCTGAATATTTTACATATGAAGCAAGCTCTAACGAAACAATAAAGCAATGACAGAAAAAATCGACAATAAAATGGAACTCCCAAATCTCGGGCTTAGCCGTTACAATTTTTGGTGCTGTGATGGACGCACCACTTCTCGTGTGGGGAATCACGGTGTTTACGCATACTGTCATGTTTCTGTTCAAAACATGTTTATGTGCCTTCATCCAGCCCAATCATTTTAACGATTTCTTGCCATTTCATCTCTGTCCAAGGTATCATAACGACTCAGTCAAGCCTGAATTACGAGACAAGAAAACAGTATATTTTCAACGTCATGGCATCTGTGACCACGCCAATTCCTATCGCAACAACAGCTAGTATCGTTGTCAACGTTTTAAACATCCACGACCTTCAACTGCAATTTTCCGTGTCAAATTATCATCTGAACATCTCTGAGGATCATCCTGTTAATAGCATCGTCATCTCTTTGGCTGTTGTCAACCGAGATGTTAGCACAGCTTTGAAATTTAACATCACGTCCCCTTAAAGACCGTTAGGGCAGATGATAGGAGAAGACGAAATGGCAAATATAGTGATTTTCGTCTCTGTAAAGGAAGGCGATTATCAAGGCGCCAATAAAATTGACTCTTTTACCTCAGTGTAAATTAATTCAGATTAAGGTCTTTTTCTTAGGCCTTGCTGACGTGATGCCGGATAAGTTTAAAAGCGCAGCGTAAGATGCAGTAATGAAGCATAAGCTCTATGTCTGTACATGTAAAATGTGTTAATGTTCTCCGTCCACGTTGGACTCCATAGTCGCTTTAATCTGACTTAAGGGATGCTGACATTAAAGCATCACTTCAAGTCCGCGTTTCATAGTCTTCCTCGATACTTATTTACGCGGATTTTACCGTGTCCTGAAGCTTTTTAAAGTTGCTTTGCATTTTGGAGTTTGAAGAGTTCTTCGACTTTGTGAAGTTTCTTCCCGCTTTTTAAGTTGGAGAATACTTTGAGTTAATGAACGATATGAGAACAAGATTTTTGTACAATCGTCGTTGCTTTCTATAACGCTTCAAAATATACGTTGGCGTGTAATATTCATGTGAATTAATAAAATAATACTTAACACCAGGCACTTCACTGAAGGAGGATTTTCTGTCAACAACCGTCTACACACGATGTTGTATGCCATATTGAATTTATGGCTAAGAAAGACTTATGAATGCCAAAGTGACGGCTGCATATTTGAATAGTTACGATTAATGGACCCCACAAGAAAAATTGTTATATTCTTAAGAGCGTTTTCAAAAAGTACTGTTTTTGCGGAACTTTTTGCGGATACGAGCGTTGTTTGGTGAACGGAGAGCTTCACTTTAACACAAATAGTGCATCATGGTGTATCTTCCTCATTCATTTCAAACTTTAAAACTATTACCACAGTCTTACCTGTAATAGATGCCTGGATAAGTTAAAGATGGGTAAAGATAAGTTGTCAGCAACGAATAAGTTCCGGTATACAACCTTGTAGTCCATCACTGCATTTAAAGTTGTGTTTCCAATATGTTTTCAATGTCCGAAAAGTTGATATTCTTGCACGCTTGGATGGGTGTCTTTTTACTTTCCGTAATGGCCAAGTATTTGGAAAAGTTACTTGGAGCCGACAACGCCCTTTCGAATCAACACGAACTGAAATTCGTTTTAACAACCGAACCGTTTATTAGAACTGATGGTCGCTTTTGTAACGCAATGAATGTAACCCATCCTTTGCTGCAGCATTCTGGGGAGGTGAACTATGGGGACTAATTACACAAGCTAGTAGGATAGGGGTTTAAGCGTTTAAGTTTACCCCTGACCTTCTCCGCAGCAAGGCGGGAGAATGATCATGCTCAAGAGTTGCCGCTGAAAATAAAATGCGCTTTTGACACCATTGCGGGTGCAGCGAGTCATCCAGGGGTACGTTGGGTAGCCCAGCTATTAATCTTTTAGTAGTAATAATCATGAAAAGGTAGTGTAGTAGCGTAGAAGATGAGCACAATGACCTTAATAGATCATTTGAATCAGCAGAGGTGTACAGATGAGTAGTCAACATTACTGTAATCATTTCTTTTCTTTCAGCACACGCTACGGAGAATTCAACAATTGCTAACAATCTTGAAAACCCATCTTGACGAATACAGACGAAGGTATGTATTACGTGTTAACATATGGTAAGTAAGGTCGTTTATTGTTGTCAGAAGAAAGAGATAGTTAAGATCATGTCCAGCATGATTACAAAATTGCGCAAAAATGTGTAGTGAGATTAGTGGTGTCATTTTCTGTCCTATCTTTATTAAGTAAACATTTTATTGACAAGGTTAGACCGCCTGTTGTTTGCCAGAAGTGAAATGCCGTTTTAGTGCTGCATCAGTTTGATTTAACCATTTCCGTCTGTTTGTATTTTTATTAGGTTTGCCTTCCACATTCATTTGTGGCATCTCAGTGGACAAAGCTACGAGAGTCACCAACCAGTAGTACATTTAAGGGGCAAAGATAGTCAAATAAGGATAATTTGCCAACCAGCCGGTGTTTCGGAAAAGGTACTGATATTAAAGTTTGTAATACAATAATTAGCCGTCGTGGTCTAGTGGATAAGTTCCTTTTCCCGAAAGGGTAAGAGGGTCAAGTTTCAAATCCCGAAAGGGCCATTGGCGATGTCAGGAAGGGCATCCGGCGTGAAAGTGCGCTATGCACCAATCAAGTCCCATGTACTTGGGCACCGCCTTAGCCCCTGCAAAGGGGAGTGTACGGCGTTAAAACTGCATCATCATATTATAACGAAAGGACCGACCATGATTGTAGGATGAAGGTGGTAGAGCAAACCTGGAGACGTCAATAGTCTCGTCATCAATCTTGTAGAATTTCGTAGCATTGATTCTTTTTTTACAAATCATTTTTGAATTTTGAACAGCCGTAATGTAAATTTAGGTTTATGGCCAAAGTCAGTGATTGATGAGAGATGGGACAGTGTACACGTAAATGGTAACGGGTAGTAATGATAATGATGTAGGGTATACATTTGATAAGTAAACTTATTAACCGTTATCACCCTACCAGTTTCGTTTTCTGCTCCTGCTGTTTTATGATAAGAAAATGTCGGAAAAGTTTGTTTGTGTTACGAAACAGAAAAATTGCGTTATGGCTTTGTTATTGCAAACGTCAGACACAGAAAACAGCAGCCGTCTGAAGTGAAGGAGGAGAACTTTTCGCGAGTAACTCGTTATTGTATTATGCCATTGAAAATAGCACGTTATAGAACAGCCCTATATTGGCTGATTAAAGCCGATATTCTGATCATATCCACTTCCTTTTTTCCCCAAGGTTACATTTTCAATGACGTCATACGATCTGCTTGCGAAACTAAGAGCTGAAGTTACCCACTGGTGCACTCAGATCCAGAATGCAAGAGAGGAAAAGGGAGACAACCAAAGTGTTCCTGTTCTACGTGCACCATTTCGACTCATTTCACACGGACATGAGCTCACTCCAGATCTCGATTTAAAGACGCTTGGCGACCTAGGAGTTAAGGACCAACAGGTATGTGTAAAATATTCTATTTTTAAGTGTGCAGTAGGTTCTTTCCTACCGGAGGAGGTGTTACACTTAAGTAAGTATTAACGTATCAACAAATTGAAATCCAACAAGGAATGGCCGAAATTACATTAGTTCTTACAGCTGTTCACAGTACGTCATCTCTTAACTATGCTCAAGGCCCATCAAGTCGTTTGTCATGGTTCAGCTCAAGGACTGACCTCGCTTTCAGACAGAAGATGCTTGTTTCAGTCCTTTTAAGAGATCAGTGGTTTTAGCCCATATGGCGACGTGGTACACTGTTGAAACGCATTTTTTAAATTCCCATCTATGTTATTGCATCAACTAGATGCCATTGAACTTAGCCGATGTCATTACTATCAGATTTAAAGTTGTACCCATGGAGCTTGTGCTTTTCTTTTCCCATATCATAATATCAATGACTGGTATCTATATGAAACTGCTTATCTTACGTAACTCACTGAAAGATATTTGTTGGGTATTATGATCTGTATTCACAGCTAATAATATTCTTTTGGCCGCCTTGGTCTTGTAAATAATTCGATGCAGAATACAGTTGTAATTTTTTGGGAAGGTGCGAAAATTGCTGTAGATTTTTTGTGCACAGCTTCAGTGGGAAGTGCGAATGTCAATTTTAATTAAGTGGCGTTATCCATTACATGTTTCGTCTCTTCGTATTATTTTTGTAAGTTTATCTTGTTTCCTAACAGCTTGTTTTTGTATCGGTTGCCCTACCAAGAAAGGAAAGGCCAGGGAACTCTGGGGATATTCCTTCCTCCATGCTACCTTCACCACAGCCGGAAGCATCGCCTATGGCACAGTTAGTAAACGAGAAAAGTCTTTCGAAACTTTTTACTCTCTTGGATGCGTTACAAAAGGCTAATATTCCCATATCGGGTGATAGAACTCAGTCAAAGAAAGAAAAAACAAATGATTCGATGGCAACTGAAAGCGATATGGATGATTCGTTGAGAGAGAACCTTGAGCTTGTCCAAACGTTGCCTCCACAAGAGCTTCTGTATAGTGTCTGGGAGTTGATTCAAGTGCTACCAACAAATTTTGAAATAAGGAAGCAGTTGAAAGCTTGTAAAGCACCGATAGCATGGGAATCTCTCCTTGACTATAAGCAAAAATTTCGCTTGTTGTACGTGTTACAAGTAATCGACTGTTTGAGTTCCAAAGTGCAAGATGTTTTGTACAATGGTCTTCAGGAGGACACTAGTAGCGATTCTGAAAGTTCTTTATCGGAAAATGATGATAGTGGCCAGAAAGAACCGGAATTGGTGTTGCAGTGGGCGAGGACATTCATCGACAGTGGAGGACTGAAGCATCTTCATTACTTGCTTGAAACGTGCCTGGAGAATAAAACGGAAGTATACGATGATTGGATATTAGATATACTGGCTCACATTATAAAGCTTTTAACAAGATTTGGGTGTGTTACTACCCCCCAAGACGAAAAGGCAAAGCATGAAGATGGTAGCAATGGAAGTAGTAAGGTTTCCAAGTCAGATCGAAAAGCGAAGAAACATGTTTTTAGGGCTAGGTACAAAAGTGTGGAAGGGGATAATATTGTTGTGATTCAAGGATTTAATAAGGTAATGACAATTTTATTAATTGAATGTGATAAGAATCGAACTGTGATTTTTAATATAAGTATTGAAACAACTTTAAAAGAACCAAAAACACAGAGATCTATTCTCACCATGGAATGCTAGGACGGAGTTTAGCATCGATAGTTTGCCACTGTATGGCATTGTGAGACAGTGTCGTTCTTTCAATAGCTTATGGAGTGATGTTTCAAGTTTCAGATTTTAGTTTTATATAAGTGCAATAGGTATTCTAATACTGGGTCATTTGTTGTTTAGAAATTAGAATGGATAGGCGGGTCTTCTTACCAGCACCGTGAAACGGGGATCGTTCTTGGATCTAATCACACTTCACATTTGTTACATTTCTGTCCCCGCCCCCATTCTTTCATAAACATCTCTACCACGCACACACATGCACGAGCGCGTGATCAAAAGTCATGAAGATAAAAGTTATAATTTTAAATGGTGAAATTGTTGAACTCACATTTGACCGAAACGTTTCATCAGAACTTAAGGATGCAGGAAGCGGTGACTAGTTGCCGTGAATACCAATAGAAAGAGTTTGCTATATCCTCTCTTTTCCCCTTGATCATAGTTGTTGTGCGAAGCCTTCCCCCCCCTCTTTTTTTTCCTTTTTATTTCTTACGTCCTTAAGTGAATGTCGTAAAGCACAATGCTGGAAGTATTCAAAGTGCTAGGGGAAACTTGGAGTTAGAAATACGTATTCATGAATCCAGAGTTACTTTGCTGGGATTTAAAACTGATGACATGCTTATGCACTTTATATCAAAGAAGTGGTAGAGCAGGCGGAAATCCTTTTCCCTCCATCTCGACTAACATAAAGGAGGGACTTAATGTTTAGGATTTTGTTTTAAAGGAACTTGCGTGGAGATGATTTCGTAGTATTGAAGATTTCTCCTTCCTTTTTAGCCTCTCCTGTCGCTAGTTCGCGGAACATCATTACTCGAGAAACTTATCTCGCTTCTGTGTACTGTTTCGGAGACAAAGAGTCAACTAATGGCAGGAAACCAGGATGTTCGTGCAGCAGGTAAATGTGACAAATCTATGTGAAATAATGTGTCCTATATGTACTGAAACGTTGTCATGTTAACTTACCAGTTTATTGCTTATGATTAATGAGGACATAAAATATGTGTTAGGAAGGAGCTTTTGATGACAGGAAGCTGTTGAACATTGCCTCTTAATGAAATTAGGTAGGTATTATTTAGTGAAAAACGTAACTGTTCGCTGCCACTGAATATCGGCTAGTTGTCTCCAAAGTGATCGGGAAAGTTATTTGAAAACTTAAATGAACTTGGAAACTAAAATGTATATATGGTTGTGGTTTTTTGCCAATATCCGAAGGAACATATTTTACACGAACATATTTTGTAAGAAGCATGAATTTCTACAAACAGGATAGCAGTAGATTGTTAGGAATGTACACGTTATGTGGCGCAAAATTTGTAAGCAGATTGTTAGAACTGTAAGAGACGCCCTGGTATTATTTTTGTCAGCTTTCTTCCCTACTTTGCTAGATTTTCTTGTTAACATGTAATTTTAGTAGATTGTTTCTACGTTAATGTAATGAGACAAGTGATGCGCCCGTTCCTGTTATGAATAACCGTCCTTTCTTATTTTCCGTCTTTGTAGTTGTCTACCACTCGTTATCATTCCTCGTTTGTTGGACGTATTCCAACAGCACAGTGAAGGCAGAACTGATACAGAATGCTGACTTTACTCTTCTGTTGAAACGCCTTATATTCCTGTCACCTCAGGTAGGGTTGCCGCCAGTTTTCGTTTATTTTAGTAAATGTGAATAACATCTGAAACTGCGTATGATAGGGAGTTAGGGGGTCATTTCCTTTTAAGGGTTGACTTGTTTTTTAGTATGTAGCGAGACTACCTGAATGTTGGCAGTCGTTTTGTGGTATTCTACTTCACCTCTGCAACATAAATGGGGAGGGTCGCTTTATGAAGCTGGCCCTGTCCTCCTTTTAACTTTCAATTCTAAATGACACTCTAAATAGATGCGGTTTTAAGTGTACATATTTATTTTCTGCTTCATTCTTTACTTAGGCTCAGGAACTTTCTAATCCAATATTAACTTACGTCATTTTATTTCTTGTTATAGAGGTCAGTACGTTCAGAGGCATCTAGGGGAATCTACAAGATGTGCGTCAGTGGAGAACCGTCCATTTCACAAAGTGTTCTTCAGTACTTATTAGACATGCTGCCAGAGATCATTGAGATGCACAATTCTTACGCTTCAGAACAGGGAGCGGTTGATACCACAACCGTCTTACCCAGCAGCAATTACAAGGAATTCTTTTGGGTTTTATGTAGGCTAATCGACAAATATCGGCCTTCGTCGGTAAATCAAATTGACTTTGAAGAAATATGCCAGTCAGTGGCTAAATTTATTATGAACCACAAAGAGTGGGTAAATCCACTCAATACAATGTCGTCCGTAGATTATTGCTTAGTTGGACTTTTGCAAGTTTGCGCCGCATTACTGCGACACAATCAGACATTTAAGACGTCTGCAGCTGGAGGCGATTTGTTACAGGACATTTTCACGAAATGCTTGTTTACTCTTCCTCAGTCTCCAGAGGACATTGATAAAGTGAAACCTCGATGTACTACGAAATCCTCTTGTGTTGCAGCTTACGAACTACTGCTAGAGCTCGTCTCGGGTTGTGAAAAGAATTTTAAACTTCTCTACTCGTTATTATTTCGACACCATTCCGCAGACCCGCAAACTGGTTCACACTTTTCTTATGGATGGAACTACTGGCCACATGAATTTGAACGATCCTCTGTTGGATACGTTGGACTTGTCAATTTAGGGGCAACATGTTACATGGCGTCATGTATACAACAGATGTTCATGACCCCAAGGGCACGTGCTGCTATACTGTCGGCGAAAACAGAGCAGCAGACTAAATTTCCCGCAATATTGAAAGAGCTGCAGAAAATGTTTACGTATTTACAGGTAAAGACTCGTTTTACGTAACTTCCCAAGGCCGTTTGGTGTTTTAGTGAAAACGTGCCCTCATATTCTGTGTATGTCGTAGGGAAGTCTGATTCCTTTTGAGATAGACACTTAGCATTGGTCCTTTAATAGCCATTAGGATGTAAGCTGGGAGCGAAGTTAAATATTTTGTAACAGAAGGTAGCCTTTGTATTTCAGAATGTTTGAAGCTGGGAAAAAACTTTGTTTTGCCAACCTGAGAGACACCCGTGATTATAGAATACTTTCGTAGTCTTGCGTGTTTAATATAGAGTATGATATGTAGGATTGTTAAAAAGAAAGTGCTGTGAAGAAATAGGTGTTAGTTAGTCATGTCCAAGAGGATTACATGTGGCAAATAGAATAGAGCATCTTAGTATGTAGGAATCTTGTCTGTACTTTTATTTACACATATTTATTATGACAAAATGTTGACCTTACAACAGCGACACCTTCTGTTGAAGACATTACAAGAAAAAGGGAGCGAAAAGGTGTTAGTAAGCATACGTAACCTTGATTCACACGTCATAGTTAAAGGCAAGGGGAATTAGTTATTGTAAGAAATTCACTGTATATTTTATCTTTAGTTTTTTATCATTGATTTGTAGATTATTATCTAGGTTAACACAGTACACGTAAGCTTCACAGAGATTCTAAAGGTTACTTTGAATTTCATTTTTAACATTTCTTTCTCAGTCATTACTTCTGTTGTCTTTACTTAGCACTGGCTCAAGCCATAGAACTGCCATGTTTTCTTGACTGGGTACTTAACTATACAATACTTATACAGTGGTAAGGGAAACTTATTCTATTATTGCATGGCTACACCTCTGTCTTACAATATGCATACAAATTCTTACAGTCATACCTTTTAGCTTCAAAGTTGGTTTTTTTGCCATTGCAGGAAAGTCTTCGTAAAGCGTATAACCCGAGATCGTTTTGCAAAACGTATACT
>JAAAKL020017878.1:0-10448 GCA_010016065.2 Carybdea cf. marsupialis auct. non (Linnaeus, 1758)
GTTGAAGTTATTGGCACGTGAGTCGATGGCGGTCGCTGCAAATGTTGCATGAGTAACAACTTTACATCCTACAATGATGCATTATCTTTACCTATTAAGTGTCTCCTTTCCACGTTTGTATACAATATAAATGCTGTAGAAACGACTGACGTACTTATGTTTGCTTAAAAATACGTATTTCCCATCGTAATACTAAACTAGCGCCCATGATTTCTGTAAACATTCATAGCAATACCAGCATCCAGGCGCGTGTTTTAATACCGTGCGTACTGACCTTTCACTTATCACAAACATTTAAGATGCTATAATAATAAATCTGTTAACTTACCTCGGTACATGTAGTCTTCCTCAAAATGAACAGAACAAATCTGAGCCAATTAGCTATTAAAATAACTGTCTTTACGATTTATTTGCTGAACAAACTTTTAGACCCACTCTTGATCAGTCTTGGCCTTTGGTATTTTGAAAAAACTGAGATGAGAAGACTTCGTCTTCGAGTAATATGATGAGCAACTGACTATACAACAACTAGGCATCCTCAAACAATACATTTGAGACCATTTCGGCATTTTCAATAAAACATAAAAGAGAAATTTCAATGAAGTCGCCGTCGGGAAAACAGTTTTGTCTATAATTTTACCAACAATGTCAATGAATGTCCTAGTAGCATCCGTTATTCTCGTGGGCTTGTCAATTATGTGCTTCAGTCGTAACAGCAACAAAACACGTTAAAGCAATTTGTTACTGTTTGGGTTCAGATAATTGGCATTAAAGTCCTTTGTAAGAATTGTTTCTTTGTTACCAGTTGAAGCTTTCTCTGGAAATATTGATAGCAACTCCACCTCCTTGTACGTTAGATCGAATTCGTTTGATAAACGTATACCGCCCTAGAAAGGCCGTTGCTCTGGCCGTTCGAAAGGTGTGTTTCTGGGAGTGTCGAAATCTTCGTGCGATGAAATCTTGCTATAGCTCATAAATATGCATTTTATTTTCTTTTCTTGAAGCCCACATATATTAAAATGAAATTTGTTAGTTTACCAGCTCCAGTTTCAACATCTTCACAGAGTAAAACCAACGGTAACATATAAGGCATCTTTTTGCTACTCATGATCTGATATGTATTAGGAAAGCTCCATTATAAGTGAGGCAATGAAAACCAATTGCTTAGCGACATGCATACGGCATTGAAAGAAAGTCCCATCGAATCACTAAAAACAAAACACAGCTTCTCGACAGAAAAAATTGATATGATTGTAACGGTGCAATAAAAAAAGTCCTTCATCTTGCATCCAGCCATCATGAAAAAGATAAAAGAACAACCGTAACAAGTGACAGGATAAGTGAGATCATCAAAGACGATGACTCACTAATAGATTTTGTAAAATATACTCCGCTTTCTTGCTTTCTTGACTTCCAATAACATGAAAAACCACCGTTAGATTAGGCTTTTAAAATTTAGTCGCGAATAAAGGCGTCTCACATGATATCTGGTTTTGCATAATCTCAACCCCATGCTTGGTCCCATCACATAGCCTGGTACAAAAAGCACCACCGATCTCTTTCCATTAAGCCATCGGTACACATGAGGCAATGGTGGATACTCGGGAAGTTGAGTAGGAGTGTTACTTCTAAAATAATCTTGCTTCGTAAATGGAAAATACTTATGACTTACCAAAAATACTTGCCAAAATTCGATCGACTGCATTTATGACCAATTTTATGAACAACGAAGAAAACCTGCGACTCTTTGGACGTGTGGCACAATGCACAGGAAAAGAAAAGGAGGCAATTAGAAGTTATGTTAATCAGCCATCCCAAGAATGGTATCGAAAGCCCAGGAATGCTTGTCTACAAATTTTGGACGCGCCCACATGGTGGCTGACGCCTATATAAATAGGTTAAAAGAATCAAAGTTTAAGAAGTCAACGAACCCATTTTGATGGAATTTGCTAGCCAGTTAGAAGATATTTGGCGGCCATTGTCGTCTATGGAAACCAAATACTCAGCAAAGTTAGTACAGGAAGTGATAACCAAGGCTCTAATGACGAAACTCCCCAAAGAAAGCATGAAAAGAAAATGGACACAAGTAGCAGGGGAAATTATTTTCAAGCTACTGGATTGTTAAGTTTCGAGACTTCGTAGAATTTGTGAAGAAGATGGGTTTACGCCTTAATACCAACCTTAACACAGAACTAATAACAGGTTCACTTCGTGAAAGGAACAGACAGGAACCAAAATTTACAATTATGCATACACAGCCCGTACAAAAACAATGACAACTACAGCTGTTGAAACAAAGGCAATTAGGAATTTTCCTTCCTGCCCAAAATGTAAAGGCAAGCACTGGATTTGGAAAAGGATTTGGTTTCAAGAACGCCTCATACTCAGATAAGATGAAGGACCAAAGGGAGGACTGAAGTTGTACTCCTCATGTTTTGGAGGGGGGAATTTCATAAAAGACTGCAAAATGAGACAACCTTGCAGGATCGATGGGTGTAATGGCGATTTCACTAGCTTAACTATCCCCATCGTAACCCCCAAGACATATAATCAGCTAATGTTTTGTCTTGAAAATCACCCATTTCTCAAACAGTAGAAGAAATATGGGGGAGATCAGACAGTTCCCGAACGGATACAAGCGTTGAAACCATAGGAACAAGACAAGCTAGGGTTTGTTTCAAGACTATTCCCATAAAAGGCGATCCGGGACTAGCACAGGAACTCTTTGCAATTAAAACTCCACTTGGCTGGTTAATTTGAAAATTAAACAAGCACTTACCAGTGTGAAGGTTAATTGGAATTCTTCCTTAGTAGATCCCAGTCCGAGAGTTTAAGCGGGTTTACTTATCTGTCAGATCCTGAGAGCGATAACACGTGCGTCTACTCGGCATTAGAAACAGAACGAAAGAGGTTTGGGGAGCATGACGGGGACCCGCTTATGCTGGAGGACTGGGACTAGTGAGGAAGAATAACTTCCCTATCAATAAGTTCAGTACAAATAACTTAGTTACGAATAACTTCACTATCAATAAGTTAAGTCAGCAATAATAAAACTATCAAGGAATTAAATATCAATAATTTTACTCTCAATAACTTGATTGTTAATAAATTTATTGCCAATAACTTAACTATCAATTTCGCAGCTACCAATAACGTAACTATCAATAACCTAACCATCAATAACTTTCCGATCGGATTTTCTACAGGCCCACTTTTATCTTTTTCTCTGATATTTCATCGCTTTGGATTCTATGTTCTCTGATTCAAAGTAGCCTTACTAAAGCCTCTTGCAGGTGATATTAGCAGCGAAGCATTCCCTTGAAAATCGGTCCACTATATATGCCTAGGAATGTCAAAAGCTTTAAAACACAATTTGTGTTTATTCTTGATGGCCGACGTTGCTCTGTAAGGCTTTAAATGTGCTCTTAGCTTCATATGCAGAATCTTGATATTATCTTAAAGCTGTCTACTTTGGTTTTTCCCTTCGACTAGGCACGACGAGGTCGACGTTAGCAGGCCACCCAAACTTGTGCGAGCCACTAGTGCTAGTACCGACGAAAGGCCATTCACATCCCCAAGTTCCGTGATTGTCAATGGTAACTCAGATAGCCTTGTAAGCTGCATACAGAATGGTGTTATCTCCACTGCTGCAACTCAGACAGAGGACGCAGACGTTAACAGTCATTATGGACATACAACAAGAGGTTAGTAGTGCGCTTGCGTGTATTCTTTTATAGACCAATTAGGAGAGGAAGGCTCAGTACTTTAAACTTCGTACTCATTTAAAGCTGCAACCATTAAAGAAGTTCCTAGCTTCGAATAAATTGGTGGTCAGTTGATGTTTCTAACCATTTTGCTATCTCATTGCGACTACCAGATATTTGCAGGATAACAAGGACAACATCAGTGTCATCATTGAACAATGATTATGTGTCTGTTAGAGTTTATAGAGCGCATGTCAACAATCATGCGCTATTTGTTTGCAGTAAATTAGGTCGTCAAACAGAAAATATCTCCCTCACTGGTCATGCATTATCGTTTGGTTGTGTCTGATATTTGCCAAACGAGTTAAAGCAGATATTGTAGAGAATGAAATTCCTCTACATTCTGTACAGTCTTTGGTTTAAGTTACTTATTAGGCAGCTGGATTTCAAGTAAATCAATTTACTCCACCATAAAACGAGGTCAGAAATCTCTTCCGATCTAAACCAATGTTGTATAATCTTAATCGGAACCAAATTAAAAGATAACAAAGGGTTGCCCCAGAGGACAAACTGGAACCAACCGAAATAAACGAAACAGATGAACCAGTCTGAATCATAAAATGCAGCTTGCATCTTTCATTCACTTTTTATAGACCTTCCATCGCTAAATTATGCAATTTTCATCTTTCAATGATATTCATGTTAACATAATGAGTTGAGCCTTGTATAAATTGAGTATGCCTATGCTTGATATACTCGATCCTTAGCACTCATCATTGGTTTTGGTTAATTGCTTTAAGCAACTCCCAATCCAATTTATGCCAGCAAAAGGGTGGAAAATACCCAAAGAACCCTATTCAAATCAAACTGAAATCGTCGCCGTTTTTTGTCTCTCGGTTTGAATTGCACTACGACTGATGTTTTGCCCTGTTGTAAACAGCTACTTCAATTCTTCTACTCTTAGGTTAGCAGTTTGGCCCCTAGTTATGTTTCGGCTATTTAAAGCAAATCCCTGTGTTTAGTAATGTTCAGAAAATGAAAATGATTAGATTCAAAGAATGCTTATAGGTGTAGAACAGAAGTGTTTACAGCAATCTAATGCAATCAAGACGGGCGATGCGTTATATAATAATAAAATGCCGTTGTTACTCCGGTGTCAGACTTATGATTTCCTTTGCCAGGGCGTAAACACGTTCCCTATTATTTTCGTCGAGACATGTTACTAAATTGGTACCAGCAATGGATGATAAGGAATCCCTGCGAATAAAGCCAACCTTTGCTTCGAAAGATATAGAGCTATAGGAAAAGGCGTGATGATATAAATATATCTTTTACAGCGTCTAGTACAGTAGAAGAAATGTTTTAAGCACTTCACAACAATAGAGACTTCATCGGATCACACGCCTAGCAAAGTAAATGGGTTTTCAATATAGGTTTGAAAGTGTTCGTAGTCTTGCACCAACATACTACAAATGAAAAGGCATCACTAAGCTGTGCAGCTACGGAGCTTGACCTCGATTTGATTTTAAAATGAAGTACATAGCTAGGGGGAGGGAGAGGGTATTGTACAGAACTGGCTTTATGTTGTCAAGTATACTCTTAAGAGCAATAAGTCTTGTGGTTGTCGGATTTTACCCATTAACAAGAGCATTGCAGTAGTCCAGTGAGCCTGTGGTCAATGCAAGAAGGAGGTGCTTTTCGTCTATTTAAGGCAATATCTGACCATTTTGACATTGTGAGCTTGGATAAATAATTTGAAAGCGCCTTTGTCTGTCTTCAAACAATATTGACACATCTGTTCTTCGTAATCATCAAGACAACTTTTAAGATTTTCATGGGTCGCGTCTTCGTCATTTGACGTTGACCGAAAAAAGTCGTATACAACTAAATATCATCAGCATACCTGAGGGAATAAACGTTACTTTCCCTGGGACTACCACCAGCAGTTGCAGTATGAAGACAATACAGCAGAGAACCAAGGGCCGCACTTCATGGGACTCCACATGTACGATTCTTCGCTTTTAATCGTGACTGCTCGATCTATGTAAATGGCTTACGTTCAATAACATCGGACTTGAAACATAGAGAAGCTGCGCCCTTTACGGCAAACTAAGAAGAGAGAAGAAATGCTCATTATACTTTTACTAAATATTTGCCAGTTAACCTGTGTATTTTCTTCGTGAAATCAAGTAGGGAACACTTATAGAGTAACTAACTTGGTGATCTTCTCTCATCCTTGAAATTGGTTAGGGTATATGTTTAGAAACGACTCCCAAGTGATACCCAAAAAGGACTAATATAAATGTCTCCGTCATTCTTCAGGCTTTTTTGTTGGAAACACGTAACTAAAACCTTTAGATACATATGAATCTAATATCATTTTGTTCTTCTATTGTAGATCCTCAGTCCAGTAAAGTAAGCGTACTCAATGCAACTGTAGCATCACTCTGTTTGAGGGTGGATCATCTGGAGGAGAAACTAACTTTTGTCAACAGGGAGCTCCATTTAGTTAGAGACTTGCTTCAGTGTTTGACACGATTAGTACCAACTGGACGAGAACTAAAATTTGACGGGAAAATACCTGAAAAGATTGACCATCTCCGTTATATGTCTGAGGTTGTCTCCCCTCGAGAATACCAGCCGTCAAATCACTTTCGAAGAGAAAGTAATCATTACAGGAGAGTCGTATCCCCTGAAATGGGAAGAACTAAGCATCGTGATCATTCTAGTCAAGATGCAACGGTTAATCATAGTATTTCTCCTTCTTCAGACCGGCCAGAGCTTATCCGAGTACCCAGAGGGGCCCATATTGGAGATTCAATCCCTTTACAAATGAAGACAACTGTTATGATGCCAACTAGCTCTTCAAACGTTCATGACAATCATATTTATCGCAATGGAACAATTGGCAGTAGGAAAAGTTTGATTCCAGGGGAAGAAGACGGTGACTTTGAGAGACACCGTCACATGTCTGAAGCTTCGGCAGAAAAGGATTTTCGCACTAGAGAATTAGAAAATAAGGAGCACGGAAGAAGAACTTTATCAGAGACCGATTCTTATGATCCTTTGCAGTGTCTTCCGAGTAACATGACTGCTCTTGATGCCATCTTTCTTTGGGAACACGGAACGAGGGATGTGCCTCCGATACGCCTTTGGAACACAAGTCTATCATCTGGTAGCCGAAGTAGACTCTTAGCTTGGCAAAAGTTGGTTCAGATCTTCAACAATGAATGCAACGGAGATGTAAAGAAATTTGTCGCCGAAAATTCAGGAAGAGGTGGTGAACTGTTGTCTATATCTGAGATATTATCTAAATATGACGAAGAGCAGTATCATACGGATGACGAGAGCATCAAAAGCTCAGTAGGAGAATCATCCTTCAGAGATGAAGTTAAGCATGAAAGAAAAGTGCAAAACCACGAGTTGAAACCCAGCCCCTCTAGTCAGCCGCCATCTTCATACTTTATACTTCCTCGTAAAATAAACGGGAAGAAGATCTCTGCTTTGGATGTTATTCACATCTGGGAGAATGGGTTTGGAGACATTCCACCTATTAAAAAGTGGACACCGGCGCAAAAACTGAAACAGCAGTCAAAAATATCACGATGGAAGAAAATTATTGATATTCTTAATATCGAGTGCGGAGGAGATATCCGAAAGTTCGAATCACAATATTCTACTAATAACGGTTCTTTGATGCCCGTTGCAGCTGTTATTGCCAAATACGAGGCAGCACAAGCAGCTCGTGACGACTACGGCATTTCCACCAAATTGAATTACAGTGCTGCAAAAGCTTCACTTCCGACGATGACTCCCCACCAAAACAGTTATCCCGTAAGTTCACCGATGGGAGAAGCTAAAAATGAGAAACCAACCAGTGAGAAGTATTCAAGTGTTATTACCGGAACTGACGACAACTTCGAACCACGTGCTAAACGATATTGTGTCGAGGTGCCATACACTACATCTCGTGAACGAAGTTACTCTAGTGACTGTTTTTCTCCTTCAGAAAGCAGTGTATATTCGAACACACCCTACATCCGACATTCAGGAACATCAAACAAGGGGGAGGCTGGGAGTTCATCACACAGTAGCCCGTCCCACTCAAAAGACGCCTTAGGTAGTGGATCCGAGATTATAGTGACGTCTTCTTATACTACTAGTGACGGCGACAAATATGATCGCAATGGTTTGGATGATCGGAAAGATTTTGTACTACCAACACAAGTGGATGCCATTGATGTCATACAACTATGGGAGCACGGCAGCGACTCGTTTCCAGCCATAAAACTGTGGACTCCATGTCAGAAACTTGCCCAAAGAAGCAAAATATCACGATGGAACAAGATTGTGGATATTTATCGGTTCGAGTGTAGCGGAGATTTAGCGCTATTCAAAGAACGTTACTCGAACACAAAAGGTGAACTTCTGCCCATCACGAGCATCATAGCAAAATATTGTAGTGAAAAGGAAGCTCAAAGTCCAGACTGCCTTTTTATACCTGATGCTGAGCCTCTAGTTGATGTTTGTACTGTAGGCATCACAAACGATAGTTCTTCACCGTCTTCATCCTCGTATTTCCCATGTGAAAACAGCCGCGTACACTTCCTTAAGACCGATGATCCTCCGCTACACGTTCTTCCTAGGAAGATTAATGGGCGAAAAGTGTCCGCAAAAGATGTCATTCAGATTTGGAATCATGGTTTAAATAATATTCCTCCAGTTGTCAGTTGGAGCCCTCAACAAAAGGTCAAACAACAGAGTAAAATATCCCGGTGGAAAAAGGTAGTTGATATTTACCAACACGATTGCCATGGAGACATGGACATTTTTGAGAGCAAGTATTCTAATAAATTGGGAGAACTCCTACCAATTGCAGCCATCATCGCAAAAAATGAAGCAGAACGTGGTGACCAAGGTGGTGATGATGGTAACAAGATTGAAATGTGATTCTCATGAATTTTTACACACAAATACATTACCATTTCTATTTGGAGATTATTGACGTACAATTTCAAGAAAGAAAGTACGTATTAGAGCAGCTGGCCATATCTAGAGAATGATGCATATGTTATGCGCGAATGGTGAAAACATTTTACTGGCTGAGTAAAACTAGAACGGAACATTTTCCAGTGCTCCCAAATTCCAGTGCAGTTTATTCTATCGTTACTTCTAATAGGAAATTATTTCGTGCATTTCACTCAGTGTAACTGCCATTCATATGCATTTTATTTCTTTAATTATGATCGGTGAATATAGTCCACCTATACTCTGGTATTCATTGTTTAAGTATCTTAGGAATGTACAGTTATAGTTTGAGGTAGTAATTGTTGACGAAGATTTGTCAAGGATCAAGGCTTTTCAATATTAAGCCATTTACTTTTGAATTGTTTTCTTTTCCATTCCTCTTCAGTGGAACATTTCTCTTATTGACTTTATGTACAGTCGTGACCATTAATGCAATGCGCATGCGCTGCTTTTTAAAATTAACTTGTCTCTCTACCCCTCATTCCCATGCGCGTGCTCGCCTTTTACCCGTTCTCGTTTAATAAATAAGCTGCTTGCACTGTCGTTTGTAATGCACCCGTACAAATATGATTTGTTTGCTTTCACTGCTTATTTTACTCGGATGACTTGATTTGTTCTCACTTTATGAGGAAGGAATGGACAATTTTTAAGCATGAAGTTGAATCTTATTTTGAGGATATTAACCAGATATTTGTTAAGAATACACTAATAACGAGATGACTGATACGCTCATTTTTAGCGGGGTACATTATACCTCAAGCGCTCATAAATTCCATGTTTTTGTAACCAAAGTAAAAAGCCACCTCAAAAAGGTTTACCTAACCAGCATCCTTTGCGATCAGCAACTAGCAGTGAAGGGATACATTTCTTCTTTGGTTAACCTTGAACCTTCATCTGCACTTATCTACAGTCGGGCGTGATAATTGTATGTGTCTGTACCGTTGGTTATCCCTGCGAGGAACAGGGGCCATGCAAATGTTTTGCTTGCAAATTTGGGTCACGTTTCATTACGACTTGGCGGAATAGGAGCGAACCTAGTGTCGCCGAAGGCCTACCGTCATGAATTCATACAAAGCGATAACAGTGGAAATATATCGGTGTTTGAACATGGAGCATGCGCCATCAAACACCTTGCATTCCGAGTCTTGCAAATTTATCATATGAAACCGATTCTTCCCTTTCGTCTGGTGCAGTGACTGATTGTCCTACAACAGCAGATAACCACATGGACTGGTAAGCATGGCTTTTGCAAAAGCAGTCCACTTGAAGTCCAGTCAAGACATGCCAAAAGAAGCCACATGACTCGCAACTGTTGCACATTCTTTTTATACGGGTTCGTGTTTGAATCATACCTACAAAGCAAACAAGGAGTTTCCTAACGATCGCTCAGATAGTTGTGCTCAGTGGGACTGTCAAAAAAAGCGATAAAGCCATAATTGGCCTGCAGACCAACGTGAACAGTCCTGTTCTAGTGGGAAGCGTGCTGATTGTGTTGACATCTTGAAAGATATTGTATCAGAGTGATGAAGGGCGAAGATCAACAAAAACTCATCCTTGAGAAAGTGGCAGAAGCAGTATGTACCTAATCTTCAGGAAAAGATAAAAAGATGTTTCTAATTGTTGAACTTCTAAAGACAGGTGGTTTAATACGCAAAGAAAAGTGAACGTTCTATCTCCTCGAAATCTGACGTAGAGCCAAAGCCCGAGCGAGAATGG
>JAAAKL020017879.1:0-10448 GCA_010016065.2 Carybdea cf. marsupialis auct. non (Linnaeus, 1758)
TATTCAAACTTTAGATAGCTTAAATGTAATGCTGTTGCATTGCCTTTACCCGAGGTAGGTAAGTCCCGTTTGGCAATGCCAATACTCACCTGATGCTATAAACGTTCTCGACTCTGGCGTACCAATACACACCATGGGAGATATTTTGTGTAGTTGAATACCCTGCAGCGCACTGTGTTTGTATGCATATTTTTATTATTGATTAGATGTTACTTTGTTTAAGATAAATTTGCCGTCTGCGCTCAGTCCTTCTTCGCAGAACCAAGATGATGAGAGTGAATCATTTTTAGTCTTCTACTCTTCATGTCTATTTGAAAATTTGAAACTTACGAAACTTTTTCTCCGTTTTAACTCACAGGAATGTGAAATTTCATGAAGTCATTGAACCAGATGTTATGGCTGCCATGACGTGGGAGTATTTCACCAATGATGTTCTCCTTCAATTTCGTTTCAATCAAGTTGTCATATGTTATGCACCCTAACAATGAAAATGATGCAATAGTTGGATGACGTAACAAGGATCATATTCGACAGTCTCACTCAGTGGATGTCAATTTATTTGGCGGCGTTTCTTAGCAACCGATTTGTAAATAGACTAGAAAATGTTGGGCGTTTTCCTAATAGTCCCGCTTTTCTTGAATCTAGATTTTGATATTTGCTCCTTCGTGGACAACAGTGACATGGAAAGAGCATCCATAATTACATTTGCTGACCGATAAGACTTGTTTTTGCTTCTTGTTATCAATTTACATTCTCAGTAATGCGTTTCGCCGATAAAGGTCGCCCCGCGTCTATCCAAACCCTATAATCCAACCCCTTAAAAGCTGTCGATGCATCAAGCGTTTTGATTTTGTTTCTTCATTTTTGATTTCAGCCTCACTTATCTAGTCGCCATTTTTTACTCAAAGAGTTGCATACAAAATTTCTATATCGGTTGATGTCACCGAATATCGTTTTAAATATCATGTCTGTCTAATTGATGAGCAATGAAAACCAGGGTTATACGTAAAAAACACTCATATTTAATATTCCTTGACTAATATTTTATAAATCGAAACATAACAGGAGCGCCATATGATCAAGTGGTCCTAGTCCTAACGTATCGAAACTGTTCTAAATCGTTCGCAGACCATTTTCTTTTAATTTAAAAGGTCCTCGAATACTGTGGGAAATGGGATAGCGATAGCGGCATCTTGTATATCAAATATTTGTATTTCAAAATGAGACATATTTTGAAGAGGACACTGAAGGTCACCTTCGCTTTCTCAGTTTCTATTGTGCGAAGATCATAAGAACGCATCAATACCGTTCTTAGTATATACCAAATATACATCTCAAATTCAGACATTTTTTGAAGAGGAGACTGAAAATCAGCTTCGCTTTCTCTGCCTCTTTTTTTTGCGATAACTCTGGTAACGTATCGAAGCCGTTCTATAAAATTCGCTGACCAGCTTCTTTAGGGTTACAAGACGCTGTAATTCTATTGTGAATGGGGTTGCTATGGCATCATCTTTTGTACCAAGTACATGTTTTTTCAAAATCAGACATTTTTCTAAGTGGAAACTGAAGATCAACTTCGCTTTCCCAGCCTCTATTTTGCAAAGATACTAATAACTTATCAAAACCGATCAAAAATGTTACCCGACCTTCTTCTTTTAATTTATAAGACGTTCTTATACTGGTGGAAGTAGAGTTGCGATTGCGGTATTCTATATACCAAATATTTGTATTTCCAAATCAGACATTTTTTGAAGAGGACACTGAAAGTCACCTTCGCTTCCTCGTCCCTTTCGTCTATACCTCTGGACACGGATCGAAGTCGTTCTGTACTGTTACATCACCTGTTTCATTAGGTTCAATCAAAGCCATAATATAGTTGTAACTTGGGTCGCTATGGTAGCATAGTATATACACAATATTTGTAAATTAAAGTCATATACTTTTTGAGGGGGACACTGAAAGTCTACATATGGAACATATCAAAGCTGTTCTAGAAAAGTCGCTAACCAGTTTCTTCAAGTATGTAAGTGGCTAAAAGACTATGCTTGGTGGGGTAAGGATAGCACGCTCGTGTATGCTAAGTATTTGTATTTCTAAATCAAACACTTCTAGGAGAGGACACTGAAAGCCAACTTCGCTTTCTTTCCCTCTTCTTTCGATACCCCTGATAACATATTAAGGCAATTTTATGCAGTTTGCTTACCAGTTTCTTTACGCGTGTAAGTGGCAACAAAACTTTGTTGAGTTGGGTCTCGATAGCAGCGCCTTATATACCAAATATATGTATTCCAAAGAGAGACATTGTTTGAAGAGGACTCTGAAAATCAACTTCGCTTTCTCTGCCATTTTTTGCGTTACATCTGGAACATATGAAAACCGCTCTAGATTGTTGGCTAGCCAGTTTCTATTGTCTAAGTCGTTATAATACTACGGTTAGGTGGTTAACAGTACCAGCATCCTATATACCAAATATTTGTATTTCAAAATTAGACATTGTTACAAGAGGATACTGAAAGACAACTTCGCTTTCTCTGCCTCTATTGTGCGAAAGTTCTAATAACGTGTCGAAGCCGTTCTAAGCGGTGTGCTGACTAATTTCATGTGTTTTATCAGTTGGTCTAATTCCATGGTGAGTGGGGTAGCGATAGGAGCATCCCATATACGAACTATTTGTATTTAAAGTTAAGGTATTTTGTGAATACAATGTCAGCTTCGCTTTTTCTGCCTCGATTTTGCGAACCTGCTAATAACGTATTGAAGAGCGTTCCCAATGGTTTGGTGACCGTTATGCTGATAGGGTTCAAACGTATTGGGGTGGGTTCGCAGCCTATATACGAAATATTATTATTTTAAAATCTGATATTTTTAACGAGGAAACTGAAAGTAAACTTGGTTTTCTCTGATTCTATTTTACCGAGATGCTGATAACGTACTGAAGCCGTTCTAAATTGTTTATTGACCATTTTCTTTTGAATAGGGAGGAAATGTTAGACCATCTACGCTTAAGAAACCTACTTGTGAACTGTGGAAATTTATCTATAGCTTTTAGAATGATACTCATTTTTCTGATGAGTATAGCCTGGGCAGCGGGGAGCATCTGTAAATATATTGATATATTGATCAAGACGTTTAATTGGGCCTCAGTGACCGATGATCTACGAAGTCACTTTTGCACTATTTTAATCAAAAGTGCAACTAGACTTGAGCTTGGTGATTGACACAATTGCAGAGATGAAGGCTGAGAAACAGCCTCTTTAGTTGTCTGGTTCATCTGCAATTGTCGTAAGTTGTATTTAGAGCATATAACGCTTTTCAAATTATGATCTATCACATGGTCCCAAAATATAGAAGTCAATCAGACACAAGAATGAAAGAGTACCTTTCCTCAGCATTATCTTTGACTGAAATGAACAATTTTATATCTGAGATTTTACATTGGTGTAATAGGAATTTTCATATGATAAAACGCAAAGGTTATTGAACAGGAAAGAAATGTGGTAGGAATCCTTTAAATGTGGAGAGGCATTGCTTCGGCGGGTTTTTGTAGGAATAACTAAAGGGAAACAAAGGAGAGCGATGACTGAGATGACGTTTCTTTAATAGGGTAGAATCATGATAGCAGCCAAAAGCAAAGTTACACTCAATATAACAGTTGTGCTACAACCATGCAGGATCGTCTGGGATGATCTTTAAGTTTATGTTTTGCAACCTCACAGAGCTGTCAAATCACTTGCAGTAGCAACACTAACGGGGCCGGTATTCTTATTCAATATTTTGCAGTTTTGTTTTATTCTGATTTCCCTACCTCTTCGCTAACTGGTCATGATTATCTTTATGTTCGAAAGAGGAGTTCAGTTTGTAGAGAGATAAAACAATACGTTCAAAAACACATGTTGCTAGTTTAGAATCCCAATTTGGTCTCCATCATTCTACAGAAGAGGGCCAATTCTTCTCAGATATCCCTGACAAAGCGTCTCAGCCAACTACGATACCGGGATACCCTTGCAAATACTGTATAAGCCTTTTTGGTATTGCACCAAGGACTCCCCCATGAGACAGCACCCTGTAAGAACCACTGATTTCCTGTGCGGCATACCAGCGGGCCACCACTGTCACCTTGGCAACCTCCTCTTCGCGAAGAAGGTCCGTAGCCAGCGCAAACCATGTTGTCGGTGATGGGGGTAAAGGGACTCTTGTTCAGATTCTGGCAATCACTTTTGGACACAATGGGAAGATGAGACTGCTGCAGAAAACGAGCTGGAGGGTCTCTCACGCTGGTTTTGCCCCAACCTAAGAGAGAGACAAGAACTCTTAATTGCTTATTGATCGTATACTGATTGCATAATTTATTGATCATATAGCTATTGTATTTTGATTGTATGCTAATTGTATAGTTGCTGTATATGATGATAGTATGTTAAAGACATCAAATGGAAAAGTGCATCGTAACGTTCATCAAAAATTTATTTTAATGCGAGTATTGTCAGTATGTGCACGAACTATGATATCTCGTACAATCAATATGCAGTTTGATTTGACAATTATAGCTTTACAACTAAATCTATGCAAATTTTCTTACTCCAGAGTTAGAAAGGTAAATCATTTTTGTAATCATCATAGTATTCCAAGTGTAACGGTTTCCTTTTAGTCTATTATCTTTCTTATTGTAAATAAGAGCGTAAATAGAGAATTCGTCAGAATGGCTTAGACAATCTGGAGAACCTCTTACGTCTTATATCACATTAAAAGGAAATTGTAACTCTCCTATGTCTTTTTTCTATATTACAATTAGAATACGGTCTAGAAACTTAAATCAGTTTTTACCACTAGTGACAACGAGGTTCATTACATCTAGTGAATAAATAGGAAACACTCCAATCTGAACTTCGGATAGATGTACATTCTTCACAGTGCGACCATATTAGCTCCAGTCTTCACACTTTTCATTACATTACATTACAACTTCATTACATCCAGTGAATATATAGGAAACACTCCAATCTGAACTTCGGATAGATGCACATTCTTCACAGTGCGACCATATTAGCTCCAGTCTTCACACTTTTCTGATAAAAAGTTTTGTTAAATGTGGCACAAGCATTGATGAACTTCATTGCACACGAAGTCACTAGCTAGCTCTCCACCAACTGACGTTGGTATCTAGCTTCGCTACATTCTACGACAAATGCGCTATTACCAACCAAACTTTTTAACGGAGCTATACAAACATGTGTCATGCAGACATCACGGTGTGTGATGTCTGCAATACTTGTAGAAAAGGTGCTTTATTCTATTCATCATTTAGGTTGGTTCAAAGCGAGCTACGTTGAAAAGAATCGCTTACAGTCTTCGGTTCTTCCGATAATGAAATGTTTCTTATCAATTCAACCAAATTTTTACATACTATTTAAGAACAATGTCATTTGTATCTCTTGATTCATTCATTTGATTTAGCAGAAGTCATTTGTTCGTGTTACTTCATACAATCATACAATGTTTAAACACTTCATTGCAGACTTGCCTATTGGTTTTATCGGTACATTTAATGATTCTAACCACTTAACGCACAAGTTTGAAACAAACTTTAAATCACTTAAAGTCTACAATACTGTTTTAAGTTAATAATGGCAACAGGAAGTACCGAAACGTTGTTTTAAATTTCGAAGCCTATTTTATACGAGTACTCAGAAAGTTACAAGATAACCTTTCATTCAGAGTGCTTGAGTGCATATCAATAACATAACAAAGTTGGAGTTGGACTTGATGTTTAATGAATTCTATCAAGCAGCGTACGTGATAAAGTTATCAGTAAAAGTGTCATCATTATCTTTTGACTTACCAGTGATATAGCACGTGGTGCCAACTGGAATGATCTCATCCTGCTCAGGTACACAGATTAACTGCACTTTCTCGTTCAATTGAACTGGCCGGTCAAGTTTGATAACAGCGATGTCATTATCCAGAGAACGGCCGTTGAAATCAGGATGGGGCATGACACGCGTGGCGCGGAAGTGCTGTTCACTTCCATCTTCTTGTTTGCGATCATGCTCACCTGGGAGGAAAGAGTAGGAGAATGGAAGCACGTTCCAAATAAGAATAGAGGTCGCATGACTATCAACGACGCTCTCTGTCTACAGACTTAACAAAGGGTCATAGTCCTCCAAATGAGGAAAGAAGTAGAAGTGGAAACCTACAATAACGCAGATCCGTATAATTCTAATATACGAGATAACTGGGGGGCTGGTATCGGCACTGCCAGCACAAAATCTTACTAACATAGCTGGGTCAAATATGCTATCAAAACCAAACGTTTCAGTGAATTTTTCACAACAAAAATTATGAGAAAAGTCATGTGAAATAACACTAATAGCCTAAAATGTCCGAAAAGCAAAACTCCACGATACAAACTTTCTTTGTAACAACCATCATAGAGTAGAACCACCTACCAGAAAAAGGAGCTTGGCCAGAACTCCTAGACTCCTTTAGGGCCTCGCTAAGGGATTGTCACCAACAATAACCATTGACCGGGTGACATAATGTAGCACGGCACCCAAGGGAGGGGCGTTCGACGCGAACATCGTACAAAATCTCAAAAATTTCAATCTCGTAATTCATACAATTTAGTAACGTACAATTTTTTATTTGTAAATTGCAAATATCACCCGAGAAGAAAAACCGATCAACTCATCAGCCAATCAAGTTCATACTCATCTCGTTTACAATAACAAAAGGCTTAGGCAGTCAACTGACAAAGAGTTAATAATTCCTCAGCTGCAAATGCTTTCCTAGGGCCTCCGTCGGTTTGCCTAGAAAATGACAGCAATGACAGCAATGACAAATAATAAAAATGCTACATAGAAACACAAACCCAATACAATGTCGAATTTCCGTAAATTTGAACGTGTACAGTGTGCAGCAGTCACCAGCCAATGCGGTGAGATCAAGGAACCTCCACAATGAAAAGATCCGTCATAATAAATGGCTACTTGCCACGGCCAGCTACCAGGGACAGCAGTTTCTCCAGCAACAACACGCCCATGCGCAATAGTGGGCATACCACATCCATCTAGAGCAGATAAAAGGGAAATAAACTCTGAGTTTGTGTGTGGAACCCCTTCTATAAAAATACAATGAATGACTAAAATGGTAGCCTTCGGTTATTTAAATGAGTGCCCCCTCTGAAGAAGCGTTCCGTGGTCAGAGATTGGACAGTTCAATAATAGTCAAACACGCCTTTTGTTTGGAAATCCAAATCGATGTATATCCAATTGAGAAATGTAGTTTTATTAAGAAAGTAGTAAACAATTGAAGGACGGGAGTTATCAAGTTAACATGCCCTTGTATATTATTGATATTTATGCTTGTGCGTGGCTTGCGAATCTAAATTATACATAAAGCACTAAAACATGGTAGGGTGTGATGCTGACAATTGTAAGAAGAGTGAAATTGCAATCATACATATTTATTAAGTCTTTAGTACGTTGTTGTTCGTTTGGTTAAAAACTCCATCAAAGCGAAACTTTTCTTCAGAATGGAAAAGTCCATACGTTATAGCGCTCACCATATGTGAGGCACCTTTAAAGATTCGTGAAGGCCGCCTTACATTTTGGGATATGACAGCGACACTGTGGCTTGGCCTTCTGAATCTCACCATTTTTTAATTTTGAGTCAGCTGCTCTAGTAAACTCGACCCCCTCCGCTTTAAAAAGAAATATGGTAACGCGAAATTTCAATGTATTATAGAGATCAGCCACTGTTCTCCCGGCTCGATTAGTGACCCATTATCAATTTCTCCAAATATTTCGAATTTTATCATTTCCAATATTCTCTTCTCATGTCGTCTTTGCGATGTTCATAGGTAGGATGGCAGTCCTTCCATTGTCAAGGCGACCTCAAAAATTGCGAAGAGCTTGATGTCTACCGGTGGAGAAATGGAAGTAAATGCGGCAATTCGAAACAAGAAAGTGGAGCATATATTATAGAAGAACATTTCGCGATGGCATTGATCCCAGGTTCGAACACCCGAGGTGATAGAGTTCTATTTTTCAGGTAGCTTTTCAACATTAAACTTTCGAAATCCCCTCTTTTAATTTTGTATTGAGAGAAGTCTGGTCAATGGTTTATTTCCAGCCGTAATTTTTAACCTTAAATATGGCAAGGTATCTTTTTAAGCTTAGCAAATATTTTCGGTATACAACAAACCAAATTCTGTGAAAAATTTTACACTTAGTTGCATATTGCAGCCTAAAATGCTACATTTACTGCTTATGTTCCTTCTCGATTTGTTTATAATAACAGCGTGAATCTATGAATCAATGAACTGAAAAACTACCCCTTGGCCGAAATTGTAGGAAGCTATGCAAGACGTTACATGTCAAGTAAAATCGTATATCTTTCAACAAATACAATGATGTTTCATAGTCCACTCATATGGCAGAACGTAGTGTTGAAATACAGGGGTTAACAGACCATCTATCGCTGTGCCATGGTCTGGCAAAATTTGGGCCACTATAGAGCTTCTATCTAACCTACAATAACGCAGATCCGTATAATTCTAATATACGAGATAACTGGGGGGCTGGTATCGGCACTGCCAGCACAAAATCTTACTAACATAGCTGGGTCAAATATGCTATCAAAACCAAACGTTTCAGTGAATTTTTCACAACAAAAATTATGAGAAAAGTCATGTGAAATAACACTAATAGCCTAAAATGTCCGAAAAGCAAAACTCCACGATACAAACTTTCTTTGTAGCAACCATCATAGAGTAGAACCACCTACCAGAAAAAGTAGCTTGGGCAGAACTAGACTCTTTTAGGACCTCGCTGAGGGATCGTCACCAACAATAGAATGGCGCTCGTTCACCGTTGAATTAAAACCATTGACCAGGTTACATAATGTAGCACGGCTGCCTTTTTACTTGTCTTACCACCCAAGGAAGGGGCGTTCGACCAGAACATGACAACAGAACACGAGACACAGTGTCATTTTTAGACTTGGTCTAAATATTTAGAAACGTATTCATCACAATGATTCTATTTGGCACAAGGGCCTTTGTTTTAGGCCTTCTAGAAACTTTGGCGTTTATATTATACTATATGTGCATTACGTAATTTGAACGTCACGAAAATCAAATGCTGACAGGCAAGTCCCAGTATTTCAAATATCTAAGGACCTCAAAAAATAGAAGCAGTATTGAAATTCATATGTTGCGTTGTTACGGTTCAGTTTTTGTGAATTCGTCGGCTCCTCTCGCTTGTTGTGTTTCATTCTGTAAGTCCTATTGTATCACACTATCTTTTCCCCCGGATATTCTAAACAAAAACGATATCTGTACGCAACAAAATCTTAAATCAATGAACTTGTTTAAGATAAAAATCTGTTCAACTTATATTAATATCCATATTTTTTGACAATACACCCAGCATAGACAAAAAGGAGCGGGGATGAGGCCAGAGTGCATGTGGCATTATCTGATGTTTGATAAAATGTACGTTCGCTCATTGTCGACCATTTTCACCCCCTCCCCTCTCATGTTCTCTTATGTTCGTTTTGGCCACACTCACTATCTTACGAACTTTTGCTTTCACCTTGACTCAAACCCGCCTTCCATCCGTCAAAAATAAAAAAGGTCATCTTCGACCAAAAGGAAAGAAAATACATCGTATTTTATCGTATCGTAAGGCTATGCAAATTAGTTTCGTTCACCTCTTCGAATTTGCTTTCAGTCCCATTCATCAATACGGCGTCCGCAAACGACATCGAGACATACAGACAACGCGAAATGGCAATTTGCTAATTTGAATGTCTCTCACTGTTTATATCAACATTTTAGAAGGAAAGAAGGGATTTAGTTTTTGGCATTTTAAGACCAGTCGTGGAAAGCAAATTGGCTGCTATTCGCTCGAAAGTGTACTCAAAGATCAGGATTCATAATACAAGGATGAAGAATAGGCGAATGGAGATGAAATCTGTCTGCAAAGTAGGTATCAAAACGATAAATAACTTACTTCATTCTATGTCAGGCACATACTGATAATTGTTGCAATGAATAATAAACAAATAAACAAGGGATACAGTTATGTACAGTTGTGGGGGAAAACACGATACGCATTGATAAACATAAAAACTTAGACTCCAACTTAAAGAAAATTATTTTAGTCGTGAATAGATGTTAGCAGGCATCAATGTTGATTTCATCCTTCCTGGTAGTGGCAGTATCCAAGATGTGACTTCGGACTTATGAACTTATCCTTTCTTGGATAACAAATGGAAATGAAAATGCAAAAACGAACGTTCTTCACTTACCCTACCCCCCGTTAAAATTGTTCGGTTTTGTTCGCTTTCCAGGTGTCCCCCTCCTAAAAACGAAAGCAATTTACGAATGGTCCCTTAACGAAATACTTGCTGATTGTACAGCGGTATGTGCAGTTTAGGCCCATTTG
>JAAAKL020017880.1:0-10448 GCA_010016065.2 Carybdea cf. marsupialis auct. non (Linnaeus, 1758)
GAGATGAATGTAAATCGGCCATTTTACAATCAGCACATTTTCTGAGGTCGCTGAATTCACGCATATAGAGTATGAAATCAGTGAACAGTATTTTGAGTCCTTATCGTGCTCAGCAAGTAAATCAACAGAGGCAGTTTGGTGGCGAGCTGGGCTGTTTAATTTGTAATGCTAGTATCCTTGAAACAAAAATTTGCAAGATTAAAATTTAATTTAGTCAGGGTACTCAGAATCCGTTGTAACCGAATTCCGATTGAACAGACGAAGTAACCCGACTGGTCAAAAATGGACGTAATGACATGAAAGATAACGGGAATATAGAGGAGGTCACGCAGGACACAACCGAAGACCGAAGTAGATCCGTGACTTCCGCAGCGACAGAGTTGTAGGAGCTGCTGAAGGAAGAAAACGAAGGAGAAAAGCTTAAACTGCACTGTTGTTGAACATCGACATCCAGTCTCATACGGTACTTGCAAACCAATTTATCAATGCAGCGTGGCAGTCAAGGCGAACTTCTTTCAATCTATCCATATCTCCCCGACCTTTACTAGGAGTGTTTTCAAAGGGAAAATTCTTTCATTTAGGATTCCTTTATCAACCTTTCTGACTGTTCATTAATCCTCACTTTTGAACCGAGGCAGCCAATCTTTAAGACGCCTTGTGAGCGAAAAGTAAGTAAGTTTCTTCGCTGCATTTAATGGCCTGAAACCTTATGTTACATCACGAATTTTGTAATTGCTTTGAATGCCATTTCGTATTGATGCAGGTCAAGATGAAAGGGAACAAGTTTGTCCATCGCCAGAGCCTGAGGTATGTGCAACGTTGATATTTGTCATCTTTTGCTTATTTTTATTTCTTCCCGAAACAGATGTCGATTGTCATTTCGTCCTCGTTATCTGACGTAATGAATTACCTTGAAGCAACAAAAAGCACACTGCGATGTTGATGTTTATATTGAGGTACAAAGTCAAAAATAGTTGTCTTGTTTTCAACGTGGATGTCACCGCTATTTCATACCTAATTGTAGGATATTACTTTATCGAAAACATCGATTTACTCCCAAAACATCGCATCATTCATTGACTTATTATCCCACTTATTCTTTGGTTTTTTAGAGGTGTAGTTCGACCCCAGACCTCACCGAGCCTGCCGCAGTCACGTGGGAGAAGGAAGGATACCTGTATAAACGAGGACCCAAAAATACAGAGGTATGTTTTTAAAGCCACTCTCGCTAGTAATCTGTGCGATACAGTGTAACATAGACAAGTTGCATCTCGTCTAGTGGACGAACTACGCTTAAGTACGACGGCTCTTTTAGTCTTGACGGGATCTTTGTGGAGCGTTGGCGTAAAGGCAGCATTTCTTAAAGCGGGGATATGATCCTGTCCTGGATCCGGAAATGTTGATAAAGGGTGGAAACAAGATGTGATGCGTGTCGTATTTGAAGTAAGTAAGAAATGGAGTAGCGCATGTAGGTAATAGTAGGGGGAAGGACGGTGAGAGTGTTGCCAGAGATGGATTGTCACATTTACAACTGAACCAACATGCCCGTGCAAGAGGTAGAGGAGCTGCCTTTGACTACAGAAAATGATGCCAGGTTGCTTATAATTTAATCCGAGAAGTGATTATACTTATAACAACGATAATAGTGATGAAGATGGAATGGAAGATGGATGATGATGATGATGATGATGATGATGATGATGATGAATATAATGATAATAACGATGATGGCTTATGATGATGATGATGGAAATGACGATGGTGACGGCGATGATGATGATGATGATGGTGGTGGTGATAACGATAGTGATGATGTTGTTGTTGTTGATGATGTTATTGTTGTTGATGATGATGATGATGATGATGATGATGATGATGATCATAATGATAATGATGATGATGATGATAATGCTGTTAATGTTGATGGTGATTGATTCTTTGGAACCGAAGGATTGTGCATCTACCGTTTCTAGCAGACGTGGCATCGTTACAATGTTGAAAGTAGTAATGAAAGATTTAATTTTTTATCGTAGGCCTGGAAGCGAACGAAGTTCTACATGAAGGAACGCACCCTGTACTATGATCGTGATGTAAGTACCAATAAAATGATGCCTCGTTTATTACTCTTTGTGCCGCTCTTTTAAGCGTTTTGAGTAAAAGTGAAGGGAACCCTTCTTCTCACTGCTATCTTCTGTGCCATTGAAAGAACTGATGCGTACAGTGATGCGGAAAATTTATATGTTATGATAAGTGAACCGATCGTATTTGTTCAAACTAGAGTACCTGTGGCCAAACACCGATGCAAAATATTGGTATCAGTAGAGTTTAGCAAGATCTCTGTTTATCCTGACTATCCATCAGTTTTGGGGTGGGAACCTTAATTTTAGTGAATTTATTGTGAAGGGGACTAGAATTGGTTTTGAATTTGCTTTCTCGATCTCATCCAGTGACAAAAGCAACTTTTACTCGTGGAATTGTGACAATATTTAGCCCCCCACCCCCTAGTCATCGTCCAGTCCAAAGTAGCCGCTACTACGGTAACTGTAATCAGTTTAACCGAAAATAGATAATCAACAGTGGACAAAAGTAACGAGTGGACTCTGATCAGTGTTTATCATTGCTTATGATTGCGTGATTTATTGTTCTTCCTCTTCTTTTTTAGGGTAAACAGGATGGATTGATTGAACTGAGGAAAATGGTTACTGTGCAACTTGGTCAAAACGATAATGACCCGACAACAATCAATATTTCTCTCTCAACTAATAGGTACAAATTTAATGCTAGCTGTAGATTTATCTTGACATCCACCTACTATTTGTATCCTATACAAAAGCCTGTCTCCAAAGTTGGTGTTTGCTTATTATTTCAATATATTATATAACACAATCCAGCAATGCAATTTCGAATGCCTGCAATTGTATCATCTCACTCTGACACATAAAGCGTTAGAGAATTCACGGTATTACTTTAATGGCTAACTCGCCAAATCACTGACGCTTGTCGGAGTTTATCATGGGTGCAGATTTGATGACGACACTTTATCTGAACAGAGTGCCTGATCCGTCTTTGAGAGGGGAATCGAGGAGTCAATAAACCAGTATAAGTCGTTCAAGAATAGCCCTACTTTAGTGTGCCTTCCTTAATTTCTCATGCATGTTTTTCCTATTACATGGGTTCTTGATTGATGACATTATTCCTCTAATAGTCAAGTGGCATCACACAAAAAGGCTGACCTTCAATATTCTTAGGGCTGGATGTCAATATCTGCTTGTAGAGGAATGGGATCTATTGTTCAACAAGAGAAAAGAAATTGTAGCAGTAGTGTTGACGTAGCTCCTTTCGTAAAACAAAACTCGTATATTTTAGGTTAGAGGACCAATGACGAAATTGTAAATTTCTGTGGCAATGTTTCAAATAGCAAGTTTGTGTTCGTATTCCGTCAGTTTTCCAAGTGCGCGACAAAATAGGAAGTTATTTATAAAGACTTAAGAGAAAATATTTGATACTTGACACTGTCCGTAACTGTGAGGAATTTTGACTTCTTCAAATCGTCTATGGCTCACTAAATATTGAAATTCTGTATTTACTATCGAAGGCATTCAGTGAGATTGCGGAAGTCCGCATTGCCACAACTTTTCTCTTTCCCATTTCCGAATTTGTCCAGTTTTGTCAAATGCAACCAAAGGTAGTAAGTTTGGATTTGTAATTTGTTCCTTTCTCTGTTAGGGTTTACTATCTAAAAGGGGAGTCTGTAGAAGAAGCGGAAGACTGGTATAAAGCAATTAGATACAAACAGGTACATTAGATTCACGGTTTTATCGTAGGATAATTGACCAGACTTTCCTCATGTTAGGTGTGTGCATGGGAGCAGAAAAATCTGGTCCAGACACCGGGGTGGGTTTCCTCATAGTCAGCACAGGTGGGGGGCGGTGGAGACGCAGGAGTGCCCAAAAGGCGGCCACACACGCCATGATACAGACCACCTGATCCTACATTGCCCCTACACTGCAATAGAGGGAGGATATGTAGCAGTGCTGGAGTGTGGAGCTGCCTATAAGAGATGGCTGAAGGAGTCGCGGATTGAGGTGTGATCACCATACGAAACTACTACATTGACCAGACTTCCATTCACTTCAGATATTCGTAGGAAGCACAGATTTTAGTTTAAGCCAGATTTAATAACATTGCAGTTGCATTACAAAATATGTGATGTAAGGTTATGCAACATTATTCGACATTTCTTCGAAGCTCAGCTATTGAATATCTCATAACTTCATTTTGTACTGGACGCACGTGAGGCCACCATGATTCAATGCATCCATGGGCAACCTCGGGCCCGCGGGGCTCTTTCATTTTGCCCGCGGGTTATTTGTAAATGTGCACATAAACTGGCCTCTTGGCGAGTTTCTATCATGTACGGGGATAGTTCTAAGATACTGTTCGACTTTTATTTGCAGTGCAGGAATACCTCTAGGTACTGGGGTATGTTTCAGGCACCAAAATTGCTTTTTTTATATAAAGAGACTTTGTTACAAGGAGACTAGCACAGTCTGTTACCGTCAAGGGTGTTCCCGTAAGAGTATAATCGATCTCAATTAAAACATTCCCGAGATTCCACTGTTACGATCATTGCTGGTTGCATTATGCAATCTTTGGATGAAATGGCAGGGTTTTGCAGTGCAGACTTACCTCGCGACTTCTCCACTACAAATGCGGTAGCAGAGAACTAAGAAATGTCATTTATATTGCCGTAGACTAAGAACATGTGCTACATGCTCTCGAAAGTTCCATATTTGAAACCAGACTCCTGCTCCGACTTTCGCTCCTGATAGAATTTCCGTAAAGTCGTATAAGGGCATTATTGGAGATTTGGCAGATGACTGCATATATTTCCATGAACTGGGCAGATTTAAATATTTTTGTTTTTATGTTATCTGAAAGGCCTCCCGCTAGCGAAGTAGACTGATGTTTTCTCGCATTCTACTGCAAAAAATGCGCTGTGAGTGACTGTCGTCTATGTAATACATAATGGAATTTTATATTTCTCGTCTTAGGTTATTGGCACGCCTATTGAAGCACAGGAAGTGAATTCCAATAATGTACCGTATCTGGTGATGAAATGTGTAGATTATGTGGAATCATTCGGTAAGAAAAGAAAGGTTTATTGTTGTCAGTAATTCGACGCATCGCAAAATCTGTATACAATATGTGCACATAAGAGGCCCCTTCTCTCCTGTTAGCTTACGTATTGTTGTTCTGCTTCAAGACCAATTTATGACTGCAAGGACAATCGGAAGAGAAGTGCTGGTAAAAGAAAACTAAATGTATCATGGACTTTAGGAGATGACCCTCCAATTGCAGGGTAGCAGCGAGTGAGTTGCTGTGTACAACAGCAAAAAGAAGGGAATAGAAAGTCATGGTTGTTCTTTGCTCTGCTCAAGGTCGCGCAGATTACGGTTGGGGGGAGTCTTACGTTAATGCGTAGCTTTCGCAGGAGTGCTTAATCAAAAGGTTAAATCGAATCTGTAAAGACATTGATATAAAGTTTAAATTCACTATTACATTAAAAAAGAATGCATTTTTTGAGTATAGATGCTTTCCCACTACCTTCTAGGAAATTCGAATTGGTGTCTGCTTTGATCATAAAAATACTTTAAAAGATGGCACTAAAAGAGGGGACACTCAAAACTTTGCAGATTAGGGAATGTGGGTAGGGGAGAAGAAGGCAAATTTGACCAGTGGGAAGAGGCGTGATCATCGTTTTTTGTATAATTAAGAATAATATCTGAAATTTCTCTGAATAATGAATAAGCAATTATATGGACTTTAGTTTGTCTTTACTAGCGACTTCTGGTAATTCTCTACGGACTACAAGCCTTTTCTACTTTTGAAAAACAATCATTGTAGGGCGCGGTCGTCCTCTTGCTCCCCTTGTGTACAACATTGTGGTGGACTGAGGACAGAAGTGACATTGAGGTATCGAACATGTCACCAAATTTTGCAATGGCCGTGAAAAGGTTGTATGTCGAATGCTCCTTTGCACTCACGCGTATATCGATGGCTCTAGTATCTTCGATTTTTCTCTAATCCTTGTTAGGCCTATTAATGATTGTCGTTAGACATTCGTTTGCCGTTAGCTTGCACATTTTTAGGTGATGACAGTGGCCCTTTTAACTGTATGACGTACATTCTTGCTTCTGAATATTTTTAACGTTGTATTCGTGATCTTGTCATTGAAATTTATTAGGTTTGGAACATGAGGGAATTTATCGTCTAAGTGGAAGCCAAGCGACTATCAAGAGACTTGCTTTGTTATTTAACCAAGGTAAGTTCCTCTGATTATACATTTGTGCAACCAATACGTCGACCGGGTGGTCTAAGAGATTGCTTTGACAACCTGTGGCAACTGTTAAAACAAGTGTCTTGCAAACTATGACGACGTCAAGGGGCCCACTTGCAGGAAAACTAAGGAAATGGGATTAGCGTGTGTTTGTCTCAGTTTTGTTGCTTTGTGTAATTCCAGGTATTCCTTAAAATTATGTGTAAGGGATCTGTGCAACGGCTTTCACTAGATTTCACAGGGTGGATAGCCTAGGTGATCCAACAATTTATCACCTATACATCGAAAACGGTAGGAAGTCACTATTGATATACCCTAAATGCGTAGCTTTCGCAGGAGAACTTAATCAAGATGTTAAATGTGTAAGACATATTGATATAAAGTATGGACTTATCTTTACTTTAACAGGAAATGCATTTTTGGAGTAAAAGTGCTTTCCCCTTTGCTTAAAAGATGGCGCTGAAGGAGGAGAATTCAAAAGTCGGAGGGCGCTAGATCCACCATATACTGTACAAACCTTCTCCGTTTGAAAATACCGTGGTCATGGCTGATTTGGAAATCAATATCACACCCATCCTACCCTACCTCTGGGTATAATGCAGTCCAGAGCTTCCTAATGAAGTCTAGGTCGGCCCTCGCCGATCCACGGGGCGATTACACGGGGGGGGGGGGTGCACATAAAATGAAAGAATTGTGTTAGAGGAGTTCGTTTTATTAAAATGCTTTTTTCGCATGTATTTGGATAAAATGGAAGTAAATGGAATGTCAAAGGTAATGGACATTTCCTCAAAATGTTTCCCGATGATTGATTTATTTAGGTGAATTGAACTCACTTAAAAACTCCAGGCTGATTTAGCTCTTGGGGCCCGTGGTTGTAAAAATATTTTATTATAGGAGATTTTACAGTGCAAATGTTGGGAAGCCCGTTGGGATGATGAAGACTCTTTGGTGCCATGTTTCAGTTTTTCAATCTGTCATTTATGTTCTAAGCGAAGCCTTGTCCTTCTTCCTAGACCCGCGAACTGTTCACCTGACATTGGATGATTACCCAGTGGTTCATGACGTCAGCGGTGTTTTGAAGTTGTATTTAAGGGAGCTACCTGAACCTATTATTGAAAGTTCATTATATGACGAATTCATTGATAATTGCAGTAAGTACATCTTCTATTTCGATTTTATTGTTGCTGTGAAAACTTATTTTGATTATGAGACCTCGATTGAGACATGACCAATTTGTTTACAGACACCACTGTCCATACTGATACGATTAATTACGAATGACTGACTGACAAACTGATTATTTATTTGCATCTTTGAATGTGTGAATCACCCAAATCAACAAGGAACTGATTCGAGAGGGTATGTTGGCTTGATTCCAATTGAATCGTAAACATCTCTGAGGAACCGAAGGATTTCAAAGTTGATTCGATTCCAAATGAATTGTTTACATCTCTGTAAAAACGAATAAACGTTAAGCTAAAGCGACTTGTGTGACTATTGTTTTTATTGTGATTCATAGTCATCTTGGATGCTAATTTTTCCAATCCAAAAATGAGGTTGCGGTAACAATAGCGGGATATAGGATAGCCAATGAAAATACCTTGCATTATTTTGTCATGGCAACACGGGTCGCGCAGTAACTGGGCTGGAAGGCATGACATACGATTGCTTCCTCTGACCATGCATAACAGCGGTCGCATTTATGTTATGATGAGTTCAACGGCCATTAGTTGAAGGCAAGGGGTAGCAATATGTTATTTATGAAAATATCCGATGGGTCTGATTAAGAGGACATGATGTAGAAGTCATTATTTCCAGAGCTTTATGTTCCAATTATGAATATTATCATCGATTCATTGTTTTAGCCACCAAAAGAGCAATGCCATCTCACATGACAAACATATCACAGGAAGGCTGTTTTTACATTTAAGTAGATTTCCTTCGGTTCAAGATTATGTAATGTTAGCGGTTCTCTATGCTGGTCATCTGGTGTTTTTAGGCTTGCCAAATGATCAATAAGTCAGTTCAACTTAAAGCTCGAGTTAATCTTTATTTTGACTTTTCTTTCCTTCATATATGCCTTCGTCATTTGGTAGTCAGCTTCTCACTCTGTCATGGCGACTTTTCTTTTTGAAGGTGAAGTTAATCATTATACCAAACTTTGGAAATTTAAGGACCTGATTGGGAGACTTCCGGAAGTTAGCAGATCGACATTGAGGTTTCTGATGCTGCATTTGGATAAGTAAGTTTGTGTTGATGTAAAATTGTCTGCATGCCTTTAGACACAGGTGGAAGTAAATTCACTTGCAGTTACAGTAAAAGTCTTGTATCATGTGACCGGGAACTTAATGTGTTTTTCCCTTGACTGACATCTCTATGTTTGTATTCAATAGTTCAATATATAATTACACTAAATCGAACCAAAGAAAATATTTAGATAAGTGAGATTTTGTGCTTTCCAAACCTCAAAAGAACAAAGCACTCTCCAAGGTGTTTTAATATCATTTTGTGCATTTTTGTGACTCTTGGACATTTTATTCACAATTGTATTTATACGTTGATTGGGCCTTTCTTATCGACTATGGTATTTCCTCAAAAATATCTCGACGTTTTTAGAATCGCCCCTCTTAAGAAAAGCACTTTTTTTTGATTCGGTAGGTTGTCTGCTTCTTACGCTGATGATATGTTGCTTCATTAGGTTGTCCGTTGCTTTCTGAGGTTGTCTGTTCATCTTTTCCTTTGTTGATTATTTCTTGTGATTGCTTTTGATAGGGTAGTACGAAATGAAGACAAGAATAAGATGAAACTTGATAATGTTATAACAATATTTGGGCCAATACTAATGTCCAGGGTAAGTTTTTACGTCGAACGTACCTTTCAGTGTGAGGTTGCATACCAGCATACAGCGAGTAGATTCAAGGTTGTAAGGGAGTTGGAGAAAATGTAATGACAACTCGCAGGCTACTCGCAGGCTACTCGCAGGCCTGTGTGTGATTTAAGATTGATTCAGGACAAAGATGCTTAAGGGAAGGAAAATTTGTGGCTTTCATAATTTATTGATGTTGAGTCCTTAACAGAAGCACTGAAGAATATTGACCTACTTGCGTTATGATTGAAGGGCCGACAAACTTCGTAAGCATAAAATGTCATTCGTCAAATTGTCCTAGTTTACTAGGATTATCTCACACATGTTGGCTTACGATCGAGGTAGCGTGTAACGGTTGCTTGGCTAGCTGTCTGTTTGACTAGTGAAATAAGTTTAATATCTTGTGAAGGTACGAGATACAACTGGTTCTGTTTATCGATCATTTTAGTAATGGGCCTTTCTTGAATAATGCCACCATTTGTGTAGCTATTTCCGATTAGAAACGCCCATGATCCTCTCGCTGGCAAATGGAAGTTTAAAATCCTAATCGCGTTACTGTTTGGTGAAAGACGTAGCTTGTAATGAAGTCATGAAGGTTGTGTGTGCAGGCTATCACACAGAGAAGAACATTGACTGTGCTTGTGTCGATATTGATGACTAACTTGAAAAATTGCTTTATAATTTGATTAGGCAGAAAAGTTGCTGTACTGGCACATCGACTGGTTTTATTTGCATTTGCATGTGGGTTTGTAAGTGCATTAACAAGACGAGCATGTAGCAGTTGTAGGACTTGATTGTGTACTCAGTACCTCCCCCCCTTTTTTTTCTTCCCTGTGATGTATATCTTTTAGTAATTTTTGTTTCTCTTCCGCCTATATCCGCTTTCCTTCAAATCGGTACTCTACATTCAATTCACATTGTTCAGTCTTGTCCTGTTGACCTCGTTTCCATCTTTGAGTTGTGGCACGTGTTCGTAAGAATTTCCAACCATGATTTCGGGCTCAGTTATCGGCATTTTTGTACGTTGTTATGTTACGTCATCTGGTCGTGCCATCAGTGTAACGTAGACCAGAGTAGTGAAATGGACGATGCGGTGGTAAAACAGCAGTTTTCTCGTTGTTGTTTTACTTTTCGATTTGAGACAGTTAGAATACTGTTGACGACTGTTCTGTTTCCCCGCAAAGAATAAGATTTTATTTTTCTTCTTTTAGGGAAATACATTGGATCAAAGTTATCTTAATC